>CAAKHC010015717.1:0-20378 GCA_901007825.1 Macroramphosus scolopax | reverse complement strand
GAGGAAAATAACAAATGACCTTTTAATCTGCTTCGTGGAACTCATGGGAATCCAGTCATGTTGCTATAGTATCTGTGAGAGTCACTGAATGTATCTCTCAGTATCAGTAACTGTTACTGAACAACGTGTGATGTGTTCACTGCACACAGCTCCTATCAGCTCCGCTAACCTGTCAGTCTGAACAGCGTGGCCTTGCGGAAGCTGCTGGTGTGTCTGTACTTGAGCAGTTGGAGGCGAGGAAGGTTTGTGTGCAGGAAGAAGCCGGGCTTGGCGTGGGACTCCAGGGAGTCATAGCCGGAGATCCAGGTGTCCCTGTGCAGCACAAAGGTGGCTCCTTCCCAGAATGCCTCACTCTCCTCCCACTTGGCCAGCTTCACCTGGCCACGGGGGTTCGCGTAGAGGAAGTAGTTGGGTCTGTTTGCCGCTTCAAATGACACCCTGGACGTGTCTGTGTGAAAGAAAAAAAGTGACTAGTTTGAGACATAATTATTTATTTGGAGATTATTTCCCACGTCAAACAAATCCTGAGGGAAATATTTGTGTCTGTAGCTATGAAATGCTTCACTTTCTTCACTAGCTGATCACTTACTGTCAATGTGAGCAGCACCATTCACATTGTACATTCTACTTTACATAGAAAAGCATGGATTGGTGCAGCCACTGAGACCGGAGTGAACAGAGCATCAGTTCAAACAGTCGTTTACTTTGTCATTCACAGAATGACACCGTACATGAAGGCCACATGCAACCAACCACACTGCTGAGCTCTTTCACTTCGTTCAGGCCAAACATTTTATCACTGTCAATGTCGGCCACTTTACCCACAACAAGAGGTTCTGACTGGGACAGAAAATCATTTCAAACAATTGCAAAGGAGGCAGAAACAGTGAAAGAGGAGAACATTAGCTGACTGGCCTCAGACTAGAGAGTTTTTGAAACTGTGGAGGAGGACAGAAAGTGTGAGCAGAGGAAGAGCGGTGAGAAAACAGGATGAATCTGCAGTTTGCTGTAACCTGGAGTTGCTTCTGATATTTGATACTGAGGGTGAAACGATTCTTGCACTCAACTCAACATCAGATTCAAGGAATGTCAATGACCTGTCAATGTTGTCTTACGTCCATGACACACAACTGGGACGAATGTTTCAATAATTACAAGTACAACGGCACATACAATGTTGATTATCAGATGAATAGAGGGGATGAGTCTGTTGTTGCAGTGCAATGAGTCCTGGCCTGTAAACAAAGCTTAACCCTGCAGTGTAAATAAACCCGACCTACCGTGCGGTCGGAGTCTGCTGAGGCCTGGTGTCATCATGAACTGCGAGAGGAAGCCAGGGGTGTCACTGACGTTTCCATGGAGCACAAACACGGAGCCGCCCGACCTGCTGGCTGCCAGCAGCAATGTCTGATCCCTGAAGGTGATCAGCCTGAAGGGGCCTTTACCAAGAACTGCAGACAGACCATGTTAGTACCATAGAGACTACTGTTAGTCAGAGTAGTGGACAGGAGTGAATTATATATTGTGTATTTATTGCTTTACTTAAGTATGATTTTTGAATATTTATACTTTCCCTCATTCCTCAGTAGTGGTCCTGTACCTTTTCCGTCTGTACTATTACAGTCAAAAACTGGACTTTCTACTTCACTACATATGCGCATTTGGTGCATCACATACTCTTATTCCTTCGCTGAGATCATCTTTCAGTTTCCTATTCAAGAAGATGAGTGGAATGTGTCTGTGGAAGTGAAGTTTTAGCTAATGTGCAACAAATCTCATAAACTTAACAACAAATTGCAGCTAACCATTTTGCAACCTCCACTAGGATGTGTTGTTGCTGTAATGCCCAAACAGTAATACTGCTCCAAATATCCACAACTGCCATCAGTGGAGGGGGAGATGCTGCTGCTGAATTTGTCGAAATATACCCTCTTTTCATTTGGTCAACAACCAGGAATAGAAATACAGTTGCTGTGTTTCCCACAGTCATGACAAATGTTGTAGATAATATAGAAGCTGTCAGAAGCTGTCATACCTTTGTTGTAGAATTCACAATCATAGGCTGCAGAGAGAAGCAGAGAGACAGTTAATAATAACTAATATTAGTATTTACAAAGGGCTTCATGTGTAAGACAAATAGATATGAATAACAGAGAAATAAAACTGGTGTGTCAGGAGATGTCAAGAAGCTACAGGCGAGTATGATGATGCATGAAAAAACAAAAACTAAATGCAAACTATGAATAAAACAAACAGATATTACAACATGCTGTCCATATTACACCCTGCGTTCTGACTTACGGCACAGAGAAGGGGAGCGCCAGTCAACAGGAACACCCTGGTGACAGCAGCGCTGGGCGTACGCCGCCACACTGGTGCAGAAACATTCACAGTCGCCTCCACGGCTGCAGGCACATGTGTCTGCCAGGCAGTTCATGTAGAACCAGGTAACATCCACCTGATTATAAAGAAACACAAACACAACAGCAAATTAGAATTGAATTTAAAGCAATTTAAAAAACATTCAATTCTAACATGCACGCCTGAGTCATGTTGTACCAGTACTCACCACTGGGTGGCAGGCCTGGAACACCTCACTGAGCAGGACGGCACACTGGCGCTTTGCGAAAGGCTCTCTGAGCGGGCTGAGGCTGCAGGGATGTCTGATATCTGGACTGTTCACACACTAAACACACAAACATTTGTGGTATTTCAAGTTTTTATTTCAGGTCAAGATTATTGTAAATAACCAGCAGTTAGTACTAAATCACAAATATGATGAGACAGCTTGTAAATCCAAATCAAGAGAGGCAAAAATGATAATTGACGCGTTCAATAATAATCTGATGATGAATACAACGGTGATTTGATAAACCCATTCAAGAGCACTTTTAGAATTGGTCACAACTTTTATTGTAATTATATTATCATGGTTGGAACATGCAGATTAATGCTGAGAAGAAATAATGACGTGTCATTTCTAACCCTTCTAGTAAAGTACTTATTTGCAAACTTAACAATGGCGAGGCCTCACTCACCTCTGCTGCAGTCCAGCTGTTTCCGAACTCCTGTGGAGTTGGGGAGTCGATGTTGTCGGGTGTTCGCATCTCATTCACCGTCTTCAGGTCGAAGTTCCCACACAACCCGCTCAGCTTCCCCTGAACAAATCATTCACACCCCACGTTAGCTGAAGCTTCGTATTCATTTACACATCCAGCACTTACAAAGCAACATGTATAGTCCTGGGAATGACAGGGACAAGGACCTGCCCTGGATGAAGATATGAAGGGTTCGTTGTAGACTAAATAAAACATGATTATTCTTTATTTCAGATAATTTTACACTAATGAAGGCATAATGTATCTTTGCGTCCCTGCACAGTCGAACCAGTGAGGATTCCAGCTACCTGCCAACCAGGTCCGACCTGGATGTGGACAGTTGTCTTACGGTCCCAAAGGATGGTGACGTCTTGCTCTGGGAAATGAACCACCGTGAAGTATCCAGCCGGCCAGATGAACATCCTTTGCTCCCGTCCAATTACACTGGATGGGTTCTATTAGAGAGAGAAGAGTTTGACGATATATTCTCCAGAATATTTAGATGTTCCAGAGAGATTGAGCAGCAAATGTGACTGTTGTTTCTTTAACAAATCTTGAGGGCATTTTGTAGTGACAATTACCGGAGTCCCCGTGTCATCATCGAAGAGCAGGAGCGATGATCCGATGTTGATCAGCAGTGATTTCCTGCAGATGACTCCAGTGTCGAAACAGTCAATGTTCTCAGCTGTTACACTGAGCATCACGTCAGCACTGCTCTGTGGAGGAGGAAAAACACCATCACAGACACAAACAAAGTCTTACTGCCTGAAAATGACTGCTGCATCCGCACGTGCTGCACGTTATCTCAATAAAACAGGCTTTGTTCTGTTATCACTAGGCTTGTAGTTTTGCGGCAGTCCAAATGTCCTAAATAATGTCTTTGTTGTAGTCTCAAGATTCTTAACAGAACAGTGCAGAAAGTGTAAAATAGCTTAAATCTGGCTTCATGTTTTGGGAAATGACTGGCACCAATAGAAGATGTGAGCAGGTAACTATAAAACCACTGTTACACTCCATTAAAGGAACTTAACAGCACTCTTTCATCTTATTTTTCTCTTTACCAATCTACCATAATCAGTTACTTAGCTGTCGGTGTCACAAGCAGATATAATATACATATACAATAAAGGGTTTAATTATGCAAAACCCTGGTGTTGGTATTGTTAAAATAATTAAATAGTTTCAATACCTTTACAAGATAAACTTTGCAAGCACCCACGTAGTCAAACAGCAGGCCATCAAAGGTCCTGTAGTGTCGATCACCGTAGGCCGTGCACATGGACGGACACGGACGGAACACACACTGGAACGTCCCGTGTTGGCAAACACTACAAACACAGGAGAGCTTCAGTGATTCATCACCAACTTGTTCCCACTTAGTCAACAACTTCTTCTTCCATCTAATGGCCTCTTTTTGTAAACAGCCAACAGCAGGCGGAAAAGTGGCCAGTTAGTTGTAAAAGTTTGAATCACCATTCACTGCACTATTAGACTGTCATCTCCCTCTTCGTCCCCTGCTGAAGGAGAGGTGGGAGGATGGGAACATGAATGAGATCACTGGGAGAGTGTTTCCTTTCACTAGTGATGAAGAGTCCAGGGAATCAGAGAGTCATACAAGGCCCACTCTGTGTCCAGGACCCAATCTGCCCCATGACAACAGAGAATTATGGATATCAGGGGGCTGCTTTTACTGCTCAGGACCTCAGGACTCAAATGTAACTGACAAATTAGAAACATCTTTGGAGATTTGTCTTAATTATGAAACATTTTGTTGGCAGATGACTGCTGGGGGGCTTATACATTTCTGGATGAAGACCTTCTGAAATATAGAAGGCATTAGGCTTGCGACTAGCTTGATCTCCACAAACGTGTGAACGTACCACTGATGGCAGGGGGAGGAGACTCTGTCACCGGGGTAATACTCCTTGCCTTTCCACAGACAGGGGCAGGCCTCAGCTTCAAAGCACTCATCTCCATGTTTCAGCAAGCTTGGAGAAAACAGATTTGGTTACACAGAAGAACATTTTAAAGCTTTGCATTAACTAAGAGAGAAATGGGCTTCTGGTGATGCACAACAATGTTTTCAAGAGTCAGTCGATCATTTCAGCTAAATTTGTGACTTCAAATGCCATTTTCGTGCATCACCTTGAAGTATACCACTACTTAAATCATTTAACCACAGTGTTACTTAGCTGTGAAAAACAAGGCAAACATGATGAAGAGGAAGCGAGAGTCTGTCCTACCTCCTTCCTAGACATATCTGTAGGGGGCGGAACTCCCCAGAAATGCATTGAACATGTGAACATAGCAGCAAACCATTGACACTTCCTACAAGTCCTGAAAGTGAAAACCGTTTAGTGTAAATACTACAAGATATTTAATATACGTGCTGGTGTCCCATTTCCTAAAAACAGTATGTCATCTTTTCCTCTGCCTAATAACTTGGAGATCTGACCACAACCAGGAGGTCTTTGTGAGATGACTGACATCATCGGTGAGCCAACATTACAGCCTCATAACACAATGAAGTCTCATTTGGCAGCACTGGTCATTATTATGAAAGAACTGTGTCCAACAGGATGCTCTCAAGTTAAAAGAATCATCATTCGGAGCTCCAGTGTTCATTTCTAACCAAAACATGAGGATTGTTCTCCGCCAAAAGAACGATAGAGGCAGAGCCAAAGCAGGGTGGCTTCCAGAGCGGGGCGATGCCAAGAAACAAGAGAGACAAGAGACAAAGATTAATGGGCGAAAGACGTAACATGGGTCAGCTACATGAGAAATCCAGACAATTAGGATTCTCAGAGATAGAGAGAGAAACAGTCTTTGTTTGGATCCCTCCATGATGCAAGAAGAAGCTGATAAGTATCTTGTAATATCCAGGGTTGAGCTATATCCACTGGCAAGGCTGCAAACAATGAGGTGACATACTGAATGGTCCCCCTCCCACAATCCTCAGGTTCATCTGAGTAGAGTTACACCCCAGATAAAATGGTGTTAACAGCTTCCTTTATCCGCCCGCCAAGCAGCTGTATCAATTACTCTGATCAAAGATCTGAAATCATTCATTCTCCTGACCTACGTGCACAATATGAATAAATCCCCATGAACATCATTCTGATTGAATGTGATCAAATGTTCCCCGTCTACTGATAATGAAGGTAAACCTTAACATTTGGTTTTAATGGCTTCAATCTTCATAGTGTTGTATTCTTTATTTACTGGTTTATATTTATACTATAATTGTTGAATATTGTTTGGTATTTTTATTTTAATATTCATTGATGTTTTTTGTGCCTATGTATATTTATTTGGCCCAAAATTATAGCGAAACCATCAACATTCTGTATGAAAGTTAGGACATCCAGCCTCATGACAGCAGGACACAACAGCAATGTCACAATCACGTTTTCCTTGCACTAAAATCTCAGGTGAAGACGTCTCCTGTTTCATGGTGCTTGGATGTCCATATGAACGAGCTGCGGAGGAGGAGCGGTGTGTGAGTGTTCTATGCATTACAGAACAGGGTTTTACACAGAAGCAAAGCAACTAAAGACAATATCAATTGTACAAACTTGACCCAAATAATAATTGCTGTATTTCAGACACATGGCAGTGAGGCACTAATAAAATCATTTGCTGGAAAAGATGTAGAGATGGACAGAGACATTCAGCTGTCACTGTGTAATCATTCTTAATTGCCATAACCTCTCCAGAATAGTCTAGAAATAGGAAAACTATAACCTGAAAGTGCAGGTTCATATGAGTTCAGCTGGGCTACCTGACACAAAAAGTGTGTGTAACAACCATATGGATATCACATCCCAGCGCATCTCCTCCACATAGACTGAATGAGACTATTGATTGGGACTTGGGGGATGTTGTTCCATTCCTCCACAAGACCTGTGGGGACTTCATGGGTATTCCCCGAGAAAGGAACACTCTGACGTATCCAACAGTTCAGAGCTTCCCAAAGATGTTCGATAAGGGAAATGTAAGGTGAACGGGGGGGGAAACTTTTTGCACAACCCAGCGACATGAGATTGAACACTATCATGCCGAAAAGTGACATTACGTTGAAGTAGAACGGGCACAACAATCAGACACAGATCTTCTTCCTGGGATTCAAACAGCATTCATGTTGCAGTGGATAAGCATGTTGCCTACCATCTGCATCATTGAGGTGTGAGATTAATCTCTGCAGGAAACGCCTGTCCAACATGCAACAGTCAGAGCCTCTGTGGGGACGACAGGCACGTTAACCAGCTTCTCTCAGGTTGTTGACAACTGTCAGTGCAGAGATTCTGTTTCTAACCTCACACTTCACCAGCTGCACAAGTAGCTGGACTTATGTACTCATGCAGCACAGATGTGTTCTGATCCTGAACTACTGTTGTGACATGTCCTGCTCAACAGCATGTTTGTGTGTTCAGATTAAATGTATACACCAAGTGACCAAGTACGAAGCAATAAAACAGTCTGTCATCCAGATCATTTGGAAGAAATTAGGTCGTGTTTAACTTGAACCCTGTCGGTGCTTTTTGTTATCAAGATGACTCTTGGTTGATGTCACAGAATGAAACCACTTAACTCTCCTTTCAGGCTGGCGGCCAAAAGAGATTACAAGGATCAGATTACTGTAATCTTCGTCATGACGTCTGTTCACTTCTTCTTGTGTCTCACGGTGATAATCTAAGATTTGCTTTAAAATATGGCAGCTAGCAGTGATTAATGCAGTTCCTTCACTACACCACCCATCACCCCATCCTCCACCGTACAATAAAGGAAACAAGTCTCTTAAAGTTTGTCTGGTGTATCCGACTTTTATGGGTGTAATGATACATCGATCTGGATCGATATATTGACAACATGATCGCTAATAAACCGTAATAAACGTGAAAAAATCAATCTGTATCTTAATGTACGCCTTTATTTTGGAATCGCTGTCGCACCTCTGTGGCACCATGTGTGTGCCTAAGTAGCAAACAAGAGCGTTTGTAGCTACAAGCTACGTTAGTGGCTCCAGGTATGTATGACAAGCAGCCAATAAGAGATAAGAGAATAACAAATTTTGCAAGCTACAGCTTTTCTTTTTCTTTTTTCCAATCAGGCAGAAGTTGTGAATAGTAGCTGGTACCTGTTTGGTTTTATCTCTACTCTGGTTCCAAGTGAGCCTGCAGTGAAGTAATTTCATGACTACATCATCGGTGCATGAAACACAGCTATAACAAGCTATTACTGCTGCAGCAATGTTGTTGTTCATTGGAGTCTGATTAAATGCAAAGGAACAAGACGGTCTGCAAAAATTATTAGATTATAGAGTTCCATGCACCCCCAACAACATGTAGAGCAACACTGACGGGACACTATGCGCGGTGCAGAACAAAATCCTCATACTTAAAGCACGTAGAGAAGGAAATGCTAACTTCCTTAGCATGAGCAAGGTGAAAATCCCAATTTAACAATCTATTTGTGTCTTAGACGCTGCTCCCTCGCCAGGGGAAGACTAATGTTCTCCAGATCAGCACCCAGTTAACAACATCCACTTTAATGAATGGGGGGCATGTTGGAACCAACACAGAGTTCTTCTGATGCATCCTTGAGACCTAAAATCTGGTGGAATAAAATACCCCCAATAAGATTAAATTAAAGACAGTGGGACCAGCTGAGCCTAAAACTAATTATAGCCCCACAGTTGAGTGTGTCTTGTCATTTGTTCTATCTAAATGTGAAACATATTACTTTATAGTGGGAAAAAACTGGTCACTGCATCACTATATAGGGGGATTCTTTTTTTGAGGCCATGACCCATGTTATTCCTGGCTCAGGTGACACCATCCTGCAGCCCAATCTACTCATCTCATCTTCGGTGACACAGACTTCTTTCCCACCACACTCACTCTCTGACCTTCATTATCAAGAGAAAGGTCTTGCCCTTTGGCAGCAATAATCTATTGACCTTCATACACAAAGAAATCCTCATGAATCAGTGATTAGACATCACTGTTAAATGTGTGTTTACTGGCTTGAAGACTCCACCCACTTCCTCCGACACGCCAACTGACTCCGCAAAGGAATTAGTTGAGCTTTTTTGGAAGAGTCCGTCTATTTTTATTTGCTTACCTTTTCTTTTAATGTAATTGGTTTAATTTGATGGCTATTAAATAGCTTTCTAAAGAGACAGGTCATAACATATATGATTATATATTCAACCGTAAATACTCCCATGGTGCGTGCATACATGCATCGACAGACACGCAGTACAGACAACAGTCCTCATTTGGGGGTTTAGCAAATATGGTCGTCCTAACTAAAAATGTATGTGAACAAAATGGGAATATAACAAATATATATATATATCCTTTCTATTATTATATATATCCTTTCTATTCTTTTCTTTGATTATAGGGTATTTAACAGCAGTTAGTCAATACATATTTAATTTCAGTGGTTCTGAAATATCAGTGATGGTAAAGTTAACTGGTCCCTCACCCAGGCGGGCAGGTACATCCAGCCACGCAGGGCTCCTGTGACGAGCAGGTGAGATTGAGCAGGTAGGATTCACAGGTGCGTTCACAGGCCACGCCTCTTCCCGGAAGGAGGCCGTCCTCACCCTCGGAGCAGTTCTGGTAGAGCTGACTTGCTGGGCACAACCTGCCTGCAGGAGAACAAGAACTCAAGGTTAATACGATGATGTAGAGAAGATGAGTTTTGAACATCTTTGAGAAACAGTAAATGATCCAGAATTGTCCTCACTGAGAAACACACGAAAACACGGTAGACATACTTTTCCAAACTTTCATTGGGTTAAATACAAAACAGACCAGGTTTATTTCTGTGGTACAACTCTTGCACGAGAGAGAGAGCAGGGAGGTGCGATCTGATTACAAGTGGTCACTGGAGATTCATTTTAATGCCAAGTGTGAACTCGCAAACTGTCGTCTTGTGATCGGATCACACAGGAAACATCTTAATGCAAGGTCTGAACAGGGCCAGTGCTTCAGGCGGGTTTAGGTAAGGTTAGGGTTAGGAGAATGTTGTAGCTTGAGATAAAGTTACTACTCCCTTAAGGTTTGGTTGCTTTCTTGGTCAAGGTTACAATAATGACCACAGGGTTAAGGTAGAAGGACGAAACAGCGTTCTCCCTTTATAAAGTCCAATGTTTTGTTGTGGATTCTATTTATATTTATACACAGTATATGTCATCATATTCACTGGTCATGAAGGACATGTTAGGCATCCCATGGTTATGGCTCTCATTACTGAGTCACTCAAACACACATTCAAAGCAGAAACTTTATAATCATTAACTCATTTAACAAAACATCTGCACTGAATACAGTTTAAGAAAGAACATTCTGACTTACCGCTGTCTGTTGTTTGGGAGACAAGTTTACCATTCAGACAGAGCCTACAACGACAAGGACAGACAAGTCGTGATGATGAGGGTACGATGACGTTCATATTGTTGATGGATGGATACACCTTTACACACGAGGTCTAACAGACAGGGAGGGAGATTCACGGAACCCCACAACCTCCTTATTGAAGATAACTGTCTGCAGACATGGCTAATTACATCTAATTGCATTACAGCCTCCAACGACTCAAAACACCCCAAATCATCTCAGATTTGGAATTGTAAAATACAACAACTGAAATGATCATGTGAGATGTAGACATTTTGTTTAAGGATTAAAATTCGGAAGACAGAGATGGAGAGGACGATCTTACTGAACACCTGCTGATGTCATGATCACATCTCTGGCTTCGTAGTCTGCCCCGAGGAAACTGCAGGGACACTCACTCCTGCACAAGCACCAGTAAACAAAGAGAAGGTACAGACACAATACACACTCAGATCATTGATGCCAACATGACCAACAACTTTGGTTATACAGTATATAGAAATACATAAATATATCCAGTTGATGTAAATCAGATTACTATGTCATGAAATATTATAAATAAGAGTATCACGTGTGAATGGATGAAGAGGTTTGATACACAATGTGCCGAGTACCTAACCAAACATCTCTTAAAGAACCATCGGCTAACACAAATTCTTAACATCGTATGTACTGTAAAGTTAAAGTGGATCTATGCTGTGACAACCCGTTCAGTGGAGGCTCCTATAGGCCAGTGCGACACATCAGCCTGGGTACTACAGATTTGTTCTCACTGGTTATCAGATATCTATGTTGTCCCCAGTGGGATTGAAAGGGGGGTTTCACGGTGAATTCCTTGTTGTAACTCTATCACATAGTAAGTAAAGGCTCCGCGCTGCACTGGGATGTAAAAACCTTGGACATTTAGGAGGAATTAAGATGTATGTCTTCTAAGGCAGATCAGCCTGAAAGGGAGCGCCCAATTACTGAAATCCTCTGGCTCTATAACATCTGCAGAAAAGATACCCTTAAAGGCTGACCTAAACTTTTAAGCAGATACAAATATCACTTTGAGAGGATTTGTTCGGTGCAATGGCTCCTTCCAGATAGCGGTTACAAGCTCCACAACCTCTCACAGCTCTGCAGCAGACAGAGCTGAAGCTGCACTGATCGACGACAAGCTGACCTCTGATTCCCACCCGCCATCTGTACCAAATGACCTGATAAATGAACACGTGTGGTGTCTCAATCTTCTCGTGGAAGAAGAAAAACTCAGCCTGCCTTACCTTTGCACACAGGTGTGTGTTCGGTGGTTGTAGAAGGATCCCTGAGGGCAGACGCAGCCCTCCTCACACTCCTCCCCACAGTGTTGATGGACGGAGAGGGCCGAGCAGCGGCGTTGGCATGAAGACACACAGACGCCGTACTGCATGGTGGCAGGACAGGTGACCGCTGCAGCGTCAGAGTGTCAGGCCACGATGTCAGAACGATTGAGCAACAGAGAAGTGAAAGAAAGAGTGCTCATGTCAGCATGTTAACATGTTCACAATGATGCATTCAAAAGCAGAATACATCTCACAAGTGCAAATGTACATTTACTTATAAAACTATAACTGTAATTATCTAAAACACTGCAAGGTACATCATTCAAGGTAGAAATATAAGTACATATTTAATTGGTTATTGTTATTGTTAGTGAATCCCGGGACACACCAGCTTCTTTAGCAATGTGAATTTGCTGATTTCTCACCGCAGTCTGGTACGTGCGATCGGAAGTCGATGATGATGGAGAATCTACGGCAGTGGCGAGCGTAGTGGGCCAGTGCAGAGCAGAGGCAGGGCGTCCCGCACTTACAGGTGTCTGAACGACACTGCTGATGGAAAGGCGTTGGACTGAGATATTCATGACAGGCGGAGAACAGATCCTGGTTCAGGACATCACACATCTCTGAGGCGTAGGCCACTGAGCAGGAGGACAGAGCAGGATGACATCATGTTACAGGTGAGGGCTGCAATCCGCTGCCAACTTAACTCACCCACAGACATTCATGAGTTTACCAGGAAGCCACGACAGATCTCACATTCGGAGGGCTAAAGAGTGATTACGTTTCACTTCAGCAAAGTTCAGATTTTACATTCTTAATATAGGAAGATTATATAAATGGAGGTGAATATAAATGTGTTTTCTTTGTAATCTTATAATATATATCCTGTCCATGGCCAGCCTACAAGATAACTACTCTATAACTACAGACTTAGATTTATTTTATTCATTTTCAAAATGTATTTCACATTTAAATATGCAAACATAGAAGATGTTATCTCATAATCACCATAGTATCAACAACATGTGTCACTCCTTTCATATTTCTACATCATACAGTCCCAGTTAAGGTTTTCCCATTCAGAATGTTTGGCAGGGTTCTTCCTGCCGTGAGTCGGACAAAGTTGGGAGGTGGCTTCACTTCAAATGGAAAGATAAGCTGACAATAGGATGACCTGCCATCACATAGACTGTTTATTCCGTCTGGACCGCATGACTCAACCTCCCAAGGTAACGTCAATCTGAGCAGCTGTCAAACTTCTGATTGTGTGTCACTTTTCAGAAAAATCAACACTTGAACACTAATCTGTGTGATGCATGTCGGAAGCCATCTGTAGGATGTATGTAGGGTGAACTTTGAGTGTTTTTAGTCTGGCACAGGTCCCATCCACCAACATGGAGGGGGCCGGGCTCATGACCTGTACTGCAACCAGGCACACGGGAGCATCACCATCTATTGGCTTCACCTTTGGGGAAATCCCGTATCTATCAATATATATGTTCATGGTTTGGATGATTTTTTTGTCAGCTAATGAAACAGCTAATAGGATATGTCTCTGTACAGATGGGACAATAGCAACAACCCTCAACTCAAGTGGGCAAGTCGTCAATGAGGTAAGAATAAATGAAGTACAGACTTTTTTCTAGCTGTTAATACCAAGAGCAGATTGAGAATTATAACTAGTGTAAAGGTAACAGGTTTAGTATTAACATGAGACATGAAATAAAGAAGTGTGAGTTTCCTTTTTTGAGAGTTCATTCACATTCAATCCAATAAAAAAAGAAACTGACCGGCCTGCTGATGAGTGTCACAGGGGTCCAGCTGAGAAGGGGTCAGGCTGGCCGAACATGCCGAAGAGATTCTCCAGGCGTTTCCAAACAGCTGAGGAGTGCTTTCTATCATACCGGAGGGAGACCTGCAGGAGAACAGGAGCTCATCATCGTTACAACAACGTGGAGCAAGAAAACAGCAGGACATTGTAGAGGCGTTACACAAACTCAAGTCTGTTTCTTGCAGTGAAACTGATGAACAGGCCAATCCAGTGTTGCTACAATCAAGTCTCAGAGTCATAGATGCAAGTAAAACAGAAATAACATTAGTCACTACAGTAGTCAGAAGGAAGCACCGAAGGTGATGACAAAATACTAAAAACAGCTTCTACAGTTCATAATCTCTCCTGGAGAGCTCCAGTCAAAGGGAGCTCCAGGTTTCTTTCTAGCAGCGTACCACCACTTCAGTCACCAACTGTGATGTATATCCATTTACAGCTGTTAGACAACATCCGCCCTTTATGGCTAGCCATTACAATCCGGCACAGTGGAGCCCCTATTCCACTAACAGTAAATTCCTTGTTGAAGTGGCATGTCCACTTGGGCGCTCATCTGGCCCGTCTAAAAGAGCTGATCAGAGAGCGAGGCTTTTGATGCCAAGCCGCCCAACCCGTGTGCATTACAGAGAGAAAGTGTGAGAGAGAAAGCACTTCACCATCACCTTCTTTTCTGTGTCTAAAACAGGATTAAACCCTCCCTCTTTATAACTGCGGTCGAGGTTAACGGTGGGTACGTGAGGGGTCATAGGTCAACCGGCACACACTTACAGGAAGTCATCTTGAATGTTGCCATTGAAGGTACCGCACAGCCCCACTGTGTCGTCCTTCCACAGCTCGTCAGCCTGCAGGTAGAGACGAAACTCCCTCCAGCTGTACTGCAGCCGCAGGCCGAACGCCGTCTTCACCTGGAGGAACATGGATGAGAGCTCCTGGATGTGGAAGATGTCTGCAAGAGGAAGAAAGAGGAGGACATTTAGCCTGTCAGGTGAACGGTGGTAAGGTTAATTTCAATGTATAAAATAAAACAGAGAAAAGCAACAAATTCTTATCTTCGAGCGGCTGCAACCAATAATATGGTTGGTATTTTTTTGATAAATGCTAAAAGGGATCATTTGAAAATGTTGGGAAAATGATACTACTCTTATTGATAGTTAAAGATTTGCTTAATTTTCTTTTATCATATACTTGTGCTTGTATAACAGAGAGCATATAAGAATAACCTTTACAGAAAAACATATTGTGCAAACTAAGCGTCTCATTAAATGACCACCGGATGAGCCTCTGCAGAACAGGAGATTCTCACCACTGCAAGCCGCCATTCCCACGTCCGCAGGAAGGAAGACAAGGAACCATGAATCTATAAAATACACCCTACATGCGATAAAACTGGCCCTCAGAGGACTGCTAACAGACTGTTTCTGTATGTAACTGTTGCTACATTTGAGACCAATACTTTGCCCTGACGTTTTTACAGTAAGAGTGCTAACAAGCTAGCCCTGCATCGTCATGTGACCTGAAACCTCTTTGTACATCAAGAGGCGGCAGTGCGTCACTATTCTAGAAGGAGCCGCAGCTGTTCTTGACTACTAACCTGGATCGGTGGTCGTCTCTTACAATAGGAACTGTTGTTAAGGTTTGTGCATTTGCAACAAAACGGACCGATGTTATGGCTGCACGGCCATTGACACTGTGCCACTGTTAAAAGTTAACACTAACGAGCTTTACATTGTAAGCACATGCACCAACGACACCATCACAATCCATTCTGTCACCCATGTTCTTTTGTTTTTTTTCTGTCGTTGCAAATCAGTTCCCAAAAACACTTTTCTTGGGAACTTAAATTGCGTGGCGTCAATTTCCATGTTGCTATCATTCCTTTCCTTTTACCAGTTGCATTACCAACTTTCTAAAAGTACAGAATGACCAGAGCATTTGCTTGCCTGGCTTACCTGCTGAGTGAGGACCACAAGTCATGACTCAACTGCACAGTACATGTCTGACATTCAACTAATGTGGAGTTCACTCAGACATCGATATCACGTTCCCTTAGACATCCAGGTCATAAATGAAAGGTGCTTAGTGGATTTGAAGAAGTCTGTGTGCTTGTGTGTCAAATCAAACCAAAGAAATTATCATGCATCTGTTTTTGCAACAGGAAATGGTAGAGTCAGATTTTTAGACCAAAATCTGTTCATGCCAAAGTTGCACTGCAGTGAGGATCAGTATAAACATGAAGACGCTTGTCATCTCATCGTGGCCAGAACACCTTCCATTAGTGCCATGACATTACCAACGGCACAAAAACAAAAACACACACGCCAGAGAAAATGAATAAAGGCTGCGCTGCCCTGCTGCTGCCTTTACACCTGCAGGAAAATAGTTCATTACAGAACAGACAAAAGATTGTTGAGTCCATCAACAGAATGCTGCAGAGACAGAAACACCCGGGTGAAGAAGGAGCAACACTCAGAGGGAAGTATAGTGCAACACAATGCCAGCACTAACCCAGGAAAGAAATACATTTTGTCATTTAATATGTCTTTGCCACGATATAACAGACGAGGAGGTTACCGTCAGAATAGGGCAGGGAGATGTGGTACTGTCCAGCCATGAAGACCTCTCCAACGTGACTCAGTGTAATCTCTGTTCTTGGATCCTCGTCAATAACCAGGTTAACTGATTGGATGCAGGCGCCGTCCAAATTCTGCAATTGAAACAAAATGGCAGAACAATAGTCAGACAAAGCTCTCTTTTGTTTCCACTGCTGCCTGTACATGAATCCATGAGTGTGTGCTGGCAGTGCCTGAGATTAACATTTGGACTGCAAATCAAAAATGTCTTGTTGTGTCCAACATAAGTTTGTTTTAGTACATTTCATTGAAGTAATATGGATTGAGATGTAAAGACCGTGCACACTGAGGTTGACAGGGGGCGTGCTGAAGACAAAATTAAAAAAGTCAGAGTAAAGTTATTTACACAACAGCTATTTAACTCAGCAGCTAATAAAACGATATGATTATACTGAGAGGAAGATATTGGGCCCTCTGTCCTACTCGTCCAACGCACATTGGTCATCGCATTTGAATCAAATTAGTTAAACGATGCACAATTTGGGTGAAAGTCGTGCATAAAGTGCAAAGGGCTGGTCATAGTTCTCTGAATTAATCATAAGAGCGCAAAAAGTACATTTACTTTTTAAACAATGTTGACCTTGGGCGAGAAATGCATTGATCAGAAACTAGCAATGACACTGCACTTTGTGCCGTGTTGCACCAGGTGGAATATCAGGCCCAGAGAAAACTATGTTAGCTCGCATCATGTCATCAGAGTTTTCACAACACAGAATTGTTAGCCACCAGCAGCAACCACTTATTCAGAATCAGTATACTTTGATTGTTCCCCGAAAGGAAACACCATTGTTAGTGTACAATTGATCAAATCAACCTATTCTAAGCTAAACTAAAACACAAGGATTCATAATGGGATTATATATCAATGAAAGCACAGTTATAAACATTATATTCCATTTCTGGCAAAATACTACACACTGATCCTTTAAATGTTTTACTGAAAGTGTCACAATATGAACTTACTGGAAATCAACAATACTTATATACTAACCGTTGCCATAAGTAGAGCTCCTCACATTATTTTAGCTCCTTATCATAATTTCCAGCACAGCCACTTGTGTCTCCCGAGAGGTTCGAGAACCCTCCTCCCTTCTCCCCTCCTCCTTCTACTCTTCCCATCATTTTCACGTCCTGTTATCGTATAACCTTCTCTCTGTCCGAGTCCCTAACCCCTTTAGTGCCTCTCTTCACCTCCCTCTTCATTACAAAGCCGTCCACAGCTCTGTCAGTCAGCCCAGATAAGGTAATCCTGTTCAGTTGGCTGTTAGAGGACCTGGGCCTCTGCTCTGATGAGTGGGAGATCTTATATCTTGCCTTCTCCCCTCCTCCCCCCATTCGCCGAGCAGCTCAAAAGCTGCTGGGGAATTGAAAGCTTAGAGAGGGGAGAGGTTAAAAGCTCTCAGTCTTTTGTCTTTTTCATGTTCATTATCTGCTCAAGGTTGATTGAGACGTTTCCTCCTGGCTGTCATCTGCACACGGACTCAGTTGCAGTGTGACTCTTGAACAAAAAAGACTGCAGGGAATATTGAGCACTTACAATTATGATATGATCTACATGACAGACAAATTGCAGAAGACTGAAAGCCAAGTCAGTTTACCGTTTGACTGCAGTGGCTGGAGTGGAAGAATTGGTGAGATGTAGAGACACTAAGTAAAGACCATGCACACTGAGGTTGACTCACAGCTCCACAGGGGGCGTTCTGGATGGTGACTGTAAACTTCCCTCTGTTGCGACTCTTCGCAAGGACATATTGACACGTTGCGGGGAAGGTGTAGATCCGTCCGTCAAACGATTGAAAATACATATCACCAGTCACAGAGCATTCACCTGTGGAGGGGAGTGAGACAGTTTTCACTTTCACAGATATTTTTCGACACTCCCGTACTCATACCCATGTTCTTTCCTTTGCTGACATCGGGATCACCGTCTCCCTGGCTTACCTTTGCCTTGTTCCTTACTGCTGATTTTGGGACATTCTTCTTGCCTGCCTTTGAACGCCCTGTCCTTCCTTTCCTTGCTCACTAACTAAGAAGCTCTTTGTGCCATGGAGCTCCATCTTGTTGGCTCCATGGGCAGGAAACTGTTTCTTCCATTGCTGTGTACTCTGATGCTTTCTAATTCTTAATGTCTTAGTTCTGTCTTCCAATCCCTGGAATTATAGGCTGGAGTAAATGAGCCAGGACTGTGCAGGATCAATTGATCATGACTCAAGATGGCAAGATGGGAAGTGGGCATAATCGAAGGATGTTTAATGCAGCGTTTGTTCTAACAGTATACAAGTGTATATACAGCTGTTTCCGATCTCTCTCTCTCTCTCTCTCTCTCTTCTCCTCAACCTGATTTGTCCTCTTAACCCAACCAGTCGAGGCAGACAGCCGCCAAGGCCGAATCTGAAGGTTTTTCCTCTCCAATGTCACAATGTGCTTGCTCACAGTGGAGAATCTTATCTGTTCTTATTCTAAAGCACTGAGTCATTGTTATTAGCCACTGTGAGAAACAAAGCTTGAGGTAAAGAAGTAGAGTTTGCTGAAAGGCTCCTGCAGTTTAGTTTAGTGAAAACTGAACCATCGACAGAGGAGAGACAAACCTGGGCAGCTGTAGTCAGTGCAGTTCCACACTCCACCCACACATGTGCTGAAAGAGAAAGAGACGTCCACAGGTGCCACTGACAACATGAGAGACTGAGTGAGCTAATCAGCAGAAGGACTGACAGAAACTGGCAGGTGGTCCCATGAGAGAAGATTAAAAGGACTGCATGGGGTCAAAAGGACAATTCCCTGGTTTCATACATGATGATGATTTTTAATATAATATGTGACTATAAAGATTTAGGGGCCAAACAGGGTGAAAGAATGAATATTAAATACAAAACAAGAGACGTGCAGGCAGAGATGTCACCTTCACTTTGATGGCACAATAATCTAAAACATAAACACCTACAGCCTTTTAAAACGGCTCTGGAAGTGACAGAGAGGTGAAACACTGCTCACCAGTTGTTGCACTCCTCCTGCAGCATTTGTCCAGATGGGTAAAACATACCGTGGTACTCACAGGGACAGTCGGAGGGCATCACACAACTTCCCTCCTCATAGATCATGCCTGAGAACCCAGCAGAGACAAATAGAAGACACACTGATTATTCTTTTTGCTTAATATCATCTGAAGTTAGAAATCGGAAAACAAAACTGTTGGAGAATGATTTGTCTTTCATGTCTATCAAGTAAGATCCATTTTAATAGAAGACATGGAACTGATGCAAAAACAGACAATTCATTTATAGAATGGGAAAGGATGTTTAAAATAGGATCTAAGCAGAAATCAGTTTCAGACTCAGCGTCAGGACAGTAACATCCGTCCAGGCAGGCCAGCTTGCTGTCAATGCACGTCCGCTCCAGGTTGCAGGATGCCGGGCAGCAGCTGATGCACTCTGCAGACTGCAGACCTAAAGGACACTGCTTCGCTGGTCACAGAAATGAAGCATGAAAGAAACACACAACTTTCAACTGCAAAAAAAGAAACAAATCTGACAGTTTTACAAAGCACCTTCCGAGTCCGTGGTTATGATGCCAATCTCAGAAATAACGAGATATGCAAAACACTTCCCCTTTATGTTAGGAGTATATTGATGGATTTATCTCCATGTCAATAAGAGGAGTAGTGGGTCGGGTTTAGGTTGGATTAACATATTTTGGGCGTCAATGGCACAAAGTACAACACACCTGGCTAATATTAAACATACCACACTGAAGAATGCGGTGCCTCCAGCCATGTAGTGGATGGTCTGCGTGGGCACAGGCCCTGGCATACTCGCTGAACACCTGACATACCACATCCCCTTCGGGACCAGACCTTAAGAGAGGAACAAAGAGAGATTGAGTTTGACTGGAGCCAAGAGAGTTAGGACCACAGAGCCAGGTAGGCTTGACTGACCCGGGCTGTGCAGCTCAAACACAGAACCACCCACCAGCTGTGTCTCCATCATCCAAGAATCTATCAGTTAATCCCAATAACAACAAGAGCTCGATTGATTGATTTTCCTGGTCCACAACAAAGGAACCCTTTAGATTTTACACATACAACATGGGTGCAACCTGTCGCAACATGCAGA
>CAAKHC010015714.1:0-13375 GCA_901007825.1 Macroramphosus scolopax | reverse complement strand
CTGCTTCACATCACAGCTTCTCTTCTGCATGAGACGGATCAGCTCAGTGAAGATCTTCTCACTGTCCTCCACTGCTTCATCAGCAGAGAGATGGATGGTCTTCTCCTCCTGTTGAAACACCTTCAAATCTTTCTCTCTGTCCTGGATCCTCTGCTGGATCTTCTGTCGACTCACCTCGACCTCTGCTGCCTCTCACTTCTTTCTGCTGTAGCTGAGACTGTGTCGTGGCCTTTATGTTCATCCATAGAGCAGAGATAACAGATACACTGCTGATCAGTACGACAGAACATCTTCATCACCTCACCATGACGAGAGCAGATGTTCTCCTGGATGTTCTCCGAGGGGTCGACCAGCTTGTGTTTCTTCAATGCAGCAGCATCATAATGAGGCTGCAGGTGTTTCTCACAGTAAGAAGCCACACAATCCAGACAGGACTTGAGGGCCTTCAGTTTCCTCCCAGTGCAGATCACAGGCCACATCTTCATCTCCAGCATAGCAGTGATCAGCAGGAGCAGCTTGTTGTCCAGTCTTCTTCAGCTCCTCCACTAACGCTGCTAACATGGTGTTCTTCACCAGGACAGGCCTCGGTGTGAAGGTCAGCCTGCACTGAGGGCAGCTGGAAGTATTCTTCTCATCCTCTCCATCCCAGTGGCTTTTAATACAGCTCCTGCAGTAGCTGTGTCCACAGGGAATAGCCACCGGATCCTTCAGTAGATCCAGACAGATGGAACAGGAGAACAACTCTCTGTCCAGCTGAACGTCTTTCTGCTCCATTTCACCTCTCGGAGACGACGACTGACTGAGTTCTACTTTCAGATTGAGCTCTGATCTCAACATGTGATCCTGCAGTGAATGTGGCCTGAAAGCTTCCGTACGTCACCACATGGTGGTTACACCCATCCGCAGACCGTAGATCTGCAGGGGAGGAAACAAGGAAGTATGTGCACAGAGTCTGAGTCTCGGTCCACGTACAAAAGAGGGTTTTAGTTTTCGTCACACGGCCTGGATGTTACAGCGTCATGATTGTCGATCATTCGCCATCAAACATCAACCAGCTATAAATCAGCTCCACATGGTCGGACCGTCATCAAACCTCACATGTTTGATAAGAGATCTGACCTGAACAGACTTAATTAGAAATATTGATTACCAGTCATAGCACCACCTAGTGGCGACAGGAAATTGTTTTGAACTTTGATGTACTGAACAGAGTGGGATGACCGGATTGATTTTCAGATATGGTGACTTTAGCCAGAAGGCCTTGATGGTGCATATTGGAGGATAGAGTGTGTTCGTATGACACGTGTTGGAAGGGGCGGGGCTGCGAATTCAGTGATCTCACCATTAACAACAAGACTGATGTGACTCAGCTCCACATGCACGGATGTTTCTGACACTTCACATGTTTGATCAGAGCCCCGGCCTGACAACATCTATGTTCCAATAACGACTCCCATAATGCCACCTAGTGGTGATTTGTTGTAAGTCCACGCCACATGTATAGATCTTCCCCAAAAATAAGAGTTTCTATTAGGGTGCGCACCTCAAAGCGATTACGATACAGCGAATGCTGCACACCCCGACACGCGTCTGAGGGCCTAGTTTCTTTCTATTTTATGCATTATTTTCTTAATGAGACCTTAGCACTAATATATAAGTGGTTTCACAACTTTCAACAGTGCTGTGCAATGAAACGATTAAACGATGGATCATCATTAACCCTGTTGGAAAGTGCTAACCATTGCACCCACGTAGCACTTGTCTGAAACAAGTAGTGACTCGGTGTGCAAGGGCACTCAAAGAAAAGGGATGTTTCTTGGACCTGGGTCTCAATCCTGATGTGCAAATTAATTATAGGAGAAGAGAAACCCCAGAATTCAATCACTGATGTGTTTGATGTGACTTCAGCAGTTTGTCTCAAAATTTTCACACACTCACCACGAGAGGGTTCGATGCCGCCTAACCTCTGTTTCACTCAATTAAACTCAGATTTGTGTTTCGCATACTTGGAGGTCATAATGACTCTCAGACAGCGTCCTCCTCCCTTTGTTCATGGTTAAACCTGCTAAATGTTTCGGTGCTTCAAAGATCGTTCCCCCGGTGTGCCCATGAGGCAGCTGAGAAACAAAGGCTGAGACTTTTGAATATCTCGATTCATCTAATTATAATAGAACTGTGCTCATCTAACCCGGCGAGATAACGCGGTCAAAGTGCAAAAGTGCAAAGGCTTTTAAATATGCATAAGAAGACATAAAGGTTTTTTTTTTTAGAAGCAGCAGTAGTGTGGTCTTAGAGACAAAGTGGGTAGATATCCAAAACCCATCAGAGCGGCTGAAGTCTGCACAAATGTCAACTTTCTGCAGCTCTTTAAAAGTATGCAAAGACATTTATTTCAAAGTTCATGCATTCATTTCCTGCCCTTTTATAGAGGGGAAGAAACTCTCCGTAAGAGTGGAAGTGCACACCGCCTGGCACAAGGTGGATGTTCCCCATAACATGCTGATATAACCAAGAGGCAGCAGTGCAGCTGGACACCGATCTGGCCGTGCTCATAGTGCCTGGAAATAAGCGCATTGCAAAGCTATAGTTTTGCAGGTTTATTGCCCGATATAATCCGTGAGTGGCATCTATAAAAATATATGCAAATACCTTAAGCGCCGTCGTAAACTGGGCGCCATCATGAAGTAAATCCGTTGATCCAGTGTGTTCCAGAATTGCGGCGCGTGCTTGGAGAACGAACGGCAGTAAATGCGGGAATGGGCTCGCCATGAAAACGGCACCTGTCTGACTCTGCTCTGCGAATCGGGACCTTTTGCACACCTTTGTGGACTATCCAAAGCGAGGCAACATTATTTGTCAGGGCAGAAGATAAGACTTTAATGTCCATGCATTATTCATTTCCTCCTTTGCATGGAGTAGAAAGGGGGGGGGGATCAATTTGCCTCAGCCAGCAGTAAGGAAACTGTGTGGCAGAAGTGATGTCTTTTAATTAGATGATGTTACAGATATGAATGATGTCTGCCGCGCGCCCGATAGTCAGCCGCTTGTCACCGTTGAATAATTTGGTGAATGATGGCCCGGTGCATCATGGGTAAACAGATAAGGTGTCATCTATCATGAAGTGTCATTAACTTCAGGGCGCCACGAAAACACTGGGGATCGACTGTCAGACATTAACAGCAGCTGTACGCAGCGTGGAGAATGTGTTGCATCATCTTCACCCTCTTTTTGGAAGTTATACAGTGTTTTATGTTGTTTTATACATGACAAGCACTGCAATGACCTTGTCTGGACTTCACACAAGTATATCTGTTGTCTAGCATGTTAAAATAAAACAGGCAGGTACTTGGTATATTGAATACTTTAGTTGCACGTGATGATGCAGCCTTGTTTGTTGCTGCTCGAATGGCTGGTGGATGTGGAATAACTGTGTCGACCGCAGATACAACTGACATCACAACTGTTTACAAGCTATGTTGACTCGACGCTTCAGGCTCAGATGATAAAAATACCAAAGTCTAAATGTTTGCTTTAGCCAATATACTCACACACAGCCAGGGTCACACCTGTAGCGTTAGTGGCTAGCAAGTAACAAGCAACTGGTGACTGCTAATAGAAAAAACATCCACTTATATCTGACCTTTAGTAACCTTGGACTCAAGGGGGTTTGCAGGTCTACTCGGGCTCCATGCAGCCGAAGCAACTTCCTCCTGCTACTCGCTCGCCGTGATTGGGCATCGGTGTCATGCTGCAAGAACATTAGAGGTCTCGAGAGGAGGGATAGTAACTATAGTAACATAATGAGACGAGACTTAGTCTGTTGCGGCCACCTGGCAGGTCATGTTTTTATTGTTTAAAATTACATAAATACAAAGTTTACATTAAAAGAGTCCCTGGAGGTGCACCAGGGAAGCTCTCATTTCCATGATGACGGCGCACGATTAGCCTCCATTCCCGTAGAGCTAACAACCCTACGCACCCTTAACACCACAAACCCTAAAGAGTGAAAGACAACATCCAGTACAGTACATTGTGCAGTCAAACACATGTTTTGCATGCGTTACCGTGCGACTCTTTTGCCCGGTTGCTGTGCAATCTGGCCCAAAAAACAAGATGGACGTAATCACTTTTGTGCAGTCGGTCCTGGGAGAGAGAGAGAGCTGTCATCTGCAACACACCAGTCAACATATGTGATCACTGCAAAAACAAACTCAGGAAATTATCACACTCACAGTTTGGAACGAGCAATGTCTGAACCTGAATGTGACAAGGACGGCTGCAGCATAGCGAGCTTCGTCTTTAAGTTCTCACTTAGTATATTTGATCGTACCGATCCAGATTAGGGGATGAAACGGATCGACCAGGCTGCATATCGTCGGAGACGTTAGGTCAACTTCAGACGGACGATGATAAAAAGCTGAAGCCTGGCGACTGGACAATTGCACAGTGATATTATTTTGGGTACATCTAATTAATGCATTCTCCAAGCGTCTAGACATCTTGCTTCAGCGAAAACAATGAGGATGAATGTGCGAAGGCCTGGAAAGAATCCTCCTTTTTTCAAACGCCTCCTTCTGTGCAGCCTGTTGGCTGGAAAATTCATGCTTGCCTGACAAAAATCCTCCTCTTTGGTCTGCACATGGCTTCTGAGGAGCACCGTGTATTTTTTTTTATAAGAAAGTCTTTTTACTGTATTGATAAGAACAGTAGCTGTTTTTCTACTTATCTATTCTTCAAGGCGTAAAGGTTTATCTTTACAGTGCACCTCGTTTAGCTGATTCACGGTAATGACCTCGGTTGTACCTCTCTATCAAGCCAAGTGGTAATGCTATTTGTTGTTGTTTCTTGGGTGCCAAGATATTGATCTGAACTCTGGCACGTCCTGACAGAACACCAAGCCAGCAGATACAGCTCTTTGATTTCTGTCGAGGCTGCAGGCCTTGGAGTGCCCATTCGATTCCTGGTGGGAAACTGAGATAAAGATACTCAATACCCAGTGTGTGTCCGTATTGAAAGAGGCCGGCAACATGTTGTAAACACACACTGATTTTAAATATGGCAAGCAGCTATTTAACCTGAAAATAACATGTTGGTTGCAACACTGACTTGTAATGGGGAAGAATGGGGCCTTTTAGGATATTTTTGTTTCATTATTATCCAGTGGGAGGAAGTAGAGGCAGGCTGTCCATGATAGTCTTTGGTTCTGATGGATGGAAAGATGGTGAACTAAAATCCAATCTTTTGACCATAATCCGTCTGTTTCCCTTTAAACAATGTTGCATGTAGTGCGGTACTCTCATCTCATAAAGCAACAGAAATAAATGCACCAGCATCCAAATGTTTGCCGTGGTGGTTATTGCTAAGCAGCAATTGCTAAGCAGGACTACATTATGTTGCTTTAATTACTGTAATATCTACTTGTTTTAGCAACTTTCGCAAAACGGTGTTAAAACCCCCCACTGAATTTAGCGTTGCATCGGGGGACAAATCAAATCAGCCTGTGCGGTTCAGATTTACTATTTGTTCTTCATTATATTTGTTAAATGTGTTTTCTTGATGTACTTTTATTTCGTCCTTCGTCTTTATGAAGCAAAGCTCTAATCTAATCTAAAATGTTCTACCTACATTAGTCGGCTACGAAAGGCTCCTTCCATTAAGACGAGTTAGCTGTTATTTAACACCCACGGCACTGCGACAATTAATGGTTACCCAGGCTTTTACTTGTCAAAACCCCCTGCTGGGTTTTCAATTCGCTCACTGTGAGAAGTGGTGTCGAAATGGTTTCATAATTCATGGTTCATTATCCAAAATGTGTCCTTTCTATCTGCAGAATGCATTAGAGAGATTTGCAAAGAAGTTGAACTACTTTTATTTTTTGATCCAACTGAAGTACGAGTTCCAATTTTCTCTGTTTGTTATGATGGGATTGTTCTCGCCTCTCAAACTTGATAACAAACACGGAATCCATTGTATGTTTCTACATTTGCTTGCGGATTTTCTGATATATTTGGTTGGAGTGCAATTTTCTCATCCCTGTTCTGTACTGTTATGGAGGTCGTGAGACACGATCAGGCTGGATGAACTGGATAACTTAACATTTCCTTACAGCACATTCAAACTCTTTAAATTCAAACTCGCAGTTTTGAAGCAGGAAACTTCATATATCCATCTGCTGCAGATACCAGGCTCCGGTAGGTTCTGACAGAGCGACCACAGGGGAGACGCAACAGCAGGTTGTTTAATTGTTACGTCTCAAAGAACAAAATAAATAACAGAAATATAAACTGTCGAATTAAAAAAAATCATATAAGACAAAAAATGATGTGTTCTGTTTTGGGATGTGATCACTACATTCGTTGTCTTTTTTTTGTTCATATAATACTTCAGAGTCAGGGGGAAACTTCACCTGCCAGAGATTAATCATCATCTATTAATAATCACTGATGAAGCAGCTCTTTATTCAGAACCACTTCTGGAAACATGTCGGCTTCCAAATACAAAGGAAGTCTGTGCAAAGATATGTCGATGCTGAGCTCAACGTCTGGCTGATGTAAGACACAAGAATGAGTCTTATGTCCATTTAGTTTGGAAGAAGCGTGGATTGTCTTCGGTTAGAAAGTCTGTTGTCTTGGTTGATTCATCCATCAACCCCACCCGCTTCCTGTAAACGAACATTCTCACTATATACATATACAGCACATACGTCACCTGATTCCCTCACAGCTACAGTCATACGTACAAGGCTGCTACACTTTTGAAATACTATGAGGAGGAGCAGCGGAGCCGCTGCAGGTTACAACTAATAATCAACTATAAACAGATGGTTTGATGACATCTCGCCGTGTCCTCCCACCGCCCTCTCAGCTCGTCAGGAGCTACTGACAAGGCAACCGGTTGAGAGGACAAGGATGCCTGTACAGAGGCTTTTTTGGGTGAATTGAACTGTTTCTCTAGTAGCAGTCGCACATGCTGATATTCCTGGTTTAAACTCCCAATGACGTCTTTGGGAAGAGAGGAGAGAGTGAGAGAGAGGCTTCACTGGCATGAAATAAAGCATGAAATCACAGCTCCTCTTATGTTTCAGCTTAAGTGCTCCATTACTTTTTGCAGTAAGATTTTTCATTAGTTGTTTTCCACACGGTAGCTGTGGTAAAATTAGTCCAATTAGACGTCCTCTTTGGCTCCGTTGCATACTAATGCCGGTCCGTCCCTCAGGATCTCTCCCAGCAGCTGCTCCGGAGACGGGCTGACTGGAGGCAGCGGTGATACATCAACTGATGTTTCACAGCCAACTTGATGTTTCAAATGTTTTCTTTTTGGGGGGGAGGAGAGAAGAAATACCTTTTGGCTAATACACGTCATGTATGTATTATATAATCATTTAAGCAATAAGGAAATCACATCTTCAGGTACGGATGCAGAAAGGATGATACTGGAGATACTAAAAAGGCCACTGAGGTACCTTTAATGAAATAAATCTAATTTAATTGGATAAAGCTTTGAATCTATATCAAAGATGGTGCTGCCCTCAAACTGGTGCTCTTGATGA
This sequence comes from Macroramphosus scolopax, assembly GCA_901007825.1. Taxonomy (NCBI): domain Eukaryota; kingdom Metazoa; phylum Chordata; class Actinopteri; order Syngnathiformes; family Centriscidae; genus Macroramphosus; species Macroramphosus scolopax. The sequence goes on along the minus strand of CAAKHC010015714.1, from coordinate 5,826 downwards.
TGTTTACTTTAGTTATTAGCTTTAAAGACGCTCTGAAGATCTTAATCACAACACTTCAATGGGGAGAAAAACCTCCGACAGTCTGACGGTCTTGTTTTGCCAGTTTTTTTTAGTTTATTCTTCACAAGTTAATTGAAAAAACAACCGCAGTGGTGTTCTGAAGGTTCATAGAGTTCAGCGTCTTAGACGCCGTCGTCGGCGCCTGCAGGTGGATGCTAGGCTTGCACGGCAGCAGAGACGTTCACAGGCAGAGAGGAGAAATAGGAAATCACTGTGGTTTAAATAGAGGATGTGATTGTCAGGTGAGGTGGAGAGTGAGGCGAATCATCGTTATACCTGTGCAGATCGAGATGATTGCCTGAGCTGGCCTGCAGGCGCCGCTCCATTAATGGCAACTGAAATAAAAAAACGGTGTCAAAAGACAATAATTATATTGTGGAGCGAAATTAGGACCGAAAGTATCAAGGGTCAACATTTTTGCCATTAATGTGGAAGTGCATGCATTCTCTTAATGGTCAGCAGGGGGCGACTGTGAGAATATAACCCTATTTCTTTCCTAGTTTGATACATTTTATAAACTCTGGGCAACATTTAGATTAAACAAGATGATAAAGCAGGTTAACCTTTGGGGGCGGGGCTACCTTCATCTGTCAATCAAGAGTTGTAGAAATGTGTATCCATGGCGCTCCTCCTCTCCCTCTTTCCTAATATGGTCAATTAATGCTATAATTAATTAATGTCAGAGGGTGAAGTCACTGTCTACATCCACACCTATTCTGGCGTTCTTCTGTGCCTGCAGTTTCGTAGCACACGCCCAGTTACTGTTGGAACTGCCATTAATGTCTGTTAATTAATTACGTCTATAATAGCTGCTTTGCTTTCTGGTACCAAACGTTCACGGTGGGCTCTCAACATGTTTTCATCAGTGTTGTACTATCATTTCAGTGTTCTATCATCACTTTCTAGTCCGTAGTTTTCTTGGGAGTACAAAGGGAGCAGGTGTGTCTCATCACTTCAAAGAACTTCCTTCCCATGTGGAATATTTACGTTCACCGAGTCGATTCATCAGAAGCGGAATTCTTCCTGCTTTGAGAGAAAGTTCACACAAATCAGCTCAACCATCCGCAATCAGAGAATATTCACATGGATGCACGTTCTGTTGTTAGACATCTCATCCCCTCCTCCCCCCCTCGCCCCCTTTGAGTCGACTCAGCATTAGTGAAAATACTTTTAACTGCACTACATAATGTCAAACTCAACTAAATTGGGGTATCTGACCCTCAGAGAGGGAGAGAGAGAGAGAGTGTTAGAGAGGAATGCGGGAGTCGGTGAGGAGAGACGGAGCGAGCGCTTCAGAAAGAGAGCGACGGCGCATGATGGAGGATGGAGTGAAGGGGTTTGCTAAGCAACTGTGGTGCAATCTGTCTTAATACGGTCGGCCCCCCTCGAAAACCTCCTGCAGGGCCCGGCTACTTTCCCCGACAAGCTTGTTGCTTCCAGTGCAATAGGTGATTTACCTCTCGCCATGGCACTGACTAATACGCCGTTCTAGGAGCGTGGCAGAGTAAATCAAAAGTCTGCACCTCACTTCTAATCACTAATTACAGGTTGGCGGATGAAGGTTGATCCTTCCCATGAGGTTTTAAAAAACCAGAGCAAAAAAAGAGGAAGCAAGGCCACTTCCTCCTCTGGTAAATCTCTGACAGCGGAGGTGCCGGACTGTTTGAGTCGTCTCCAACAGCCCAGACTCCCATCCCCCCGAGGAGCTTCTCATTCAGGTCGGATGCTAGCCCTCGCTTCCTTCCTCTCTCCCCTCATTCCTGCATCTAAGGAGCTAAACCTATGATGCTGTCCGTCTGCCCACTTCCTTCCTTTAAAATTCCTCCAACAACTTCACACATTTCTGTCCCTCCAGGGATCAGCGGCAGGATCGAGTTTGTTGCTGGTGGCGTATTGCAGCAGCATTAAGATACACGGTGGCTGTAATTGAATGCTCAGGGAGGACATTATTGAAGGAGATCTTTGCGAGCGTGTCCCAACCCCGACAACACCTCGACGCCACGAGGAATGCCAAGTGGCCGGATGATGTGTTGATCTGTGAGATATGGTGGGGATGAGTGTCAGAGGAAGGAGGAGGAGGAGGAGGGTGAGGGTGAGGATGAGCTGGGCGTCACATATTGAAAATCCAGCTTCCTTAGTGCGTCGACTTCAACACATCACACTGACACTTGCTGTTGCAGTTGTCTCACACCAGAAAGGCCAAGGTCCAACTGAAGAGAGGAGCGTACCGGTTCAATAAGCTCTGAAGCAGCTCCTTTAAATATCTCTGAACATGGAGGAAGTCTCCTGAAAGTGACCAGGACCTCAGCTGCTTCTCTGCAGCTTCTCTGGGTTAAATGAAGTTTTAATGAGGTTCTGCAGAACCTTCAACACTTCCCATCTCTGTTTCCTGCTTTTCTTTTCCTTCTCAGGCCAGGTTGTCTCTCTCATCATCCTTCTGTTGCCGTGTCTTTATTACACACATACAGTTAAAGAAGGCGGATCAATCACAGAATAATTCTTCCAATTCGTGTCCTTCAAAACACTTGAATGATTAACATCATTGCTTTTGTGAGTTCTGCTGAGCGTGACCAGAAGGTGCCTCACCGCTGAAATGAAAGAATGAAGTTTTAATGACGCCCTGAAGAACCTTGAATTATTCCATTTCTGTTCATCTGAGTTCTTTCTGGTAAAACTTCCAACTCGTTTTTATCCATTTAACTTCTGGCACGTCTTTATTACATACAAACAGTCTGTCTGTGGAGGAGGAGGAGGAGGAGGAGGAGGAGGAGGTGTTCCAGCTCTAGGAAGTCCGTTATTGTTAAGGTTCATGTATCATTTAAACCCTTCTTCTATTCTTGTAGACGTATGCAGGTGACAGGTGCTGTGCAACATCTTATCACCAACCAGTAGGAGTTTTTTTCGGCTCCTCCAGCTGTTTTCTTTCTAAGTCCTTATGTGAGAGAGACGACGAGGTACAATAACAATGGAGCACTTTGTGTTTTACACATGACGATGTGAAGGGAGCCAAAAGAGTTCTGAGATTTATTCACAGCCAACTTAGAGTGAATTATACATCCAGTGGATGCAGCAATCGGAGCATCTGGAAGATGAAATGCTGATGCAACAGCCCGGCAGCGCACACGGGATCCATGAGCGCCGTGTTCGCTCTGTCTGATTACCTCAGCTAAAGAGGTCAATACTGTCTGTCTGTCTGTCTGTCTGTCTGTCTGTCTGTCTGTCTGTCTGTCTGTCTGTCTGTCTCTCTGTCTGTCTCTCTGTCTCTCTGTCTCTCTCTCTCTCTCTCTAGTGAACATGCAAACACACACACACACACCAGACTTGTGGGCAGCCAGCCAATTAGCGGTGCCCAAGGAGCAGATGGAGGTCAGGGTTCCTTGCTCAAGGCAGCTGTCAATGTTGCGGGAGGGGTGAAGTGCTGTTCCTCCAGGGGATCGAACCGGTGACCAAGCCTGCACGTCTGACCTTTAGGCCCTGACCTTTTTTTTTTTTACATTGGCCTAGGCAGAGGATCTACCAGGTTCTATATGATGTTCCAGGTTGGGCTGCTCGGGTGGAGAAAAAAGACGAAGTTGATAAAAAGGAAATATAAAATACAAAAAAAAATCATTTATTTTTGTATTTAATGCCCATTTGATTGTTGCTTTACTTGCTTATTTATACAAACAATTTGTATTACTTGGTAAGCTGTATAAAGTACTTTTTTTGAAATGGGTTTATAAAATAAATAAAGTTTATCATTATTATTGAAAACAAAAAGTGTCCAGACAAAAATAATTAAAATGTTAGTCTTTGAGCAACAAACAGTGTTTCTAATAAAAGCACAACAGCACAAACTACTTAACCCAAATTAAGTACAATGATCTAAACTTAGACTTATACACTCCACTGAAGAAGTGTCTGTTGTAAATCCTCTAATTTCGGGTGTAATCCAGGCGGTGATTCACTCGGCCAACTGCGAGATTAGAAGTCTTAACACAGAGCCGCCCGGTGATCAGAACTACCAGTCGTCTCTCGCCTCCTCGTCTGATTGGCTCCGATCTCACACGTAGCCGAGGTTCAAAGTTCACAGACACAACGAGTGCACCGAACAGCGAACGGGTGAAAAGGTTAGCGCTGGAAAAACTATTGGAACAAGGCCGCTGGAGTCACGCTGTAATTGAAGGGTTCTCTCATCCTGAGTCTCTGGGCCTGTCTGCTGGACCTGCTCTTTCATTAGGGTTTTGGATTTCATGCCATTAGGAGCAGAACAAATTGAGTCTGTTTCCCTTGCTGCTCCGTCGCTCATTACCCGAGAGAGAGATTAAAAAGCATTCTCTCACAGGCCGCGTTACATAACGGCGGTGGAGAACGCGTCAGTGTGTCCTTTGTCTCGTCAACAAACCGGACGCACAATGGGCGTCAACCAACCGGAGCTGCACTGACCTCCCGACCAACCCAGGATATTTGTATTATCTCTCTGTAGCATGTAGAAATCACAGCGCCCTCTCATTATCATTAGACGTATGTCGCCGGAATACTGAGCCGAGCGCTGATTCCAGTTGAGGTGAAGAGGCTGCGTTACCATGGGGATCGTTTCCAGGCACTTTTTTTTACCTCCGTCAGAAACTATGTATGTGCATCCTCGTTTTGTTTAAACACTGAGCATGTCTGAAACAATCCAGCCTCTCGGAGAAGATTTTAAGAGTCAGCAGACCAGTTCCTCCCAGAAGAGTCTGTTTTGTTCCTGAGGGTCACATACTGATGGACGCAGATGCCGTCAAGGAAGAAATACGACTCTCGTAATTGTATCGTCTCATAAATCATCCAGAGTATTTGCAGAACATTAAACTTAATTCCTTCCCTTTCTTTTGTAAATTGCAATAATTGCGCCGCCTCGCTGCATCTGTAACTGAAAAAAACATCTTCCTTTTCACGGCACCCCGACTGGCTAATTGAGACACTTGTATTTCATATTTATTGTTTGCAGGCTTCATTAGGAGGAAGATGTGAGCTAAACATGAATCCTCACAGTGTGATTTATCTCGGTGGGTTGTTATGAGCAGCTGCAAAAGAAGGAGGAGGTGAAGGTAGAAGTACAGTCGGCTTGTTTCCAATGCAAGAAGCACCTCTTTCTGACGTGTCGTATTCTCCCTCTCGCCAACAGACGTGCACCTGCTCACGCTTCCCGACGACCAGAAAGTCAGCGTCAAGACGGTGACGGTGGGCCAGAGCGCCGTGCTGACCTGCGCCATCACAGGCGAGTGGAGGCCTCCGATACTGTGGAAGAGGAACCATCAATATCTGAACTCCTTGAACCTGGAGGACATCAATGTGAGGAGCTGAGTCTTAGATGAAGACATGAATGTCTGCATGTTTGTACATATATCTGTGGAGATGAATGTGTGTAACCTAACCAGACTTTAAGACACAAGGGGAGAAAGCATCGCTGTGTGATCGCTAACGTGCTAGATTCTCATTGCATTGACAGCTCGATGCGTCTGCATATGATAACAAAGCTCTTTGCATCCTCTGGGATCGATGCAGATACGACTTGATCGGTAGATAAATAGGTTATCGAGACACACAGAGAGACGCTTCTACCAGGAAGCAGCGAGCAGGATTCCTTATTCAAACTGTTGTGCTGCAAGTCCTATAAATTTAAGATCGTTGCATCCTGTAATTCCTTCTCATTATATCGTGGCGTCAGACGGTCGGATGTGACCGTTGACTGTTGCATTGTGGGTCTGACAGTTATGTCGGTTTGTGTTCTCGCCGTCCGTGTTT
>CAAKHC010015713.1:0-24489 GCA_901007825.1 Macroramphosus scolopax | reverse complement strand
AGGTTGCCTGGGAAGGAAAGTCCAAGAGACAAGGGATGATTTGGTTGATATTGTAAAGCTTCATTCATTTCTGGCCGCCTCCCATTCTGGGATTGACTGTGGATCTAACAAGAGGAAGTGCCACACACAGACACATTGATTCTTGTGTCCCAAACAAATCTCCTCCCAGCGCCAAAGACGTTTCCCTTCCAATTAACACGTTCAGATAGAGAGAAAAGAACCAATTAGTGGAATCAGCCTTTTTACAAATTGTTTTGGAGAGGAACGGCAGCCTACTCGTCCGTGGCAGAGGGATGAACGGCTGGCGTCGTCGACTCATCCCTCTCCCTTCACTTCTTATCCTTCATCTCTCATGAGCAGGACAAGAGGAAATACTTTCTCTATCTTCCGCTCGCCCCTCGTGGGCTCGCTCGCGGGGTTGTCAACTTCGTCTGAACTTGGGACTCGCCGCACGAGGAGATTCGCGCCTTTGATTCGTCGCAGCGGAGAGGAATTAAAGATCACTAAACCACAATCGGAATGTTAAGATTTAGTTCCAAAGCCGGCGTTCGGCGCCAGCGGAGGAGTGAGTGTGTGGAGGCCGACATGGGGGGCGTGGCCATGAATAGTCAGTTTTGTGATACAAGCGCTGGTGGGATGAAGAGTTCATGTTCTCGGAGGCTGTGGAGTACACACTATTATCTGTATGTGTTCAGACAATTATCTGCGGGGATTAAAACAGATGAAACCACATGTGGGCGGAGCTTAATTATAAAAATGGGCGGGCTTTAAACATTTTACAAATTCCTAAAAAAATGCTCTTTCATGTTGAGGGTTCCGGTATTATCCTTTTACTACATTCCTCCCTATGTGTAATCTATAGTTGTATAGCTCCCTTGCAGGCCGCCTTGCACCCCCATTGCTTGGTGGACCCTCATCCTGGTCACGACTTCTCCGCCCTGACGCCACAATGGTGGAACAAACTATATGAAAGCCTGATTAAGTCTGTGATGTTCGCTACGTACTTGTAATATTGGAACAAGAGCATCCTCTAAATGACATATTTAAATGGGCATATGAGGCCCCTTTGTTTGAAGGACGAGGACCAAAATATACAGCTTTTATGTGCAAATGGGGACTCCTCCTTTGGTCGTTGTTATTTGAAGATCGGGCTTCAAAGAATTTGTCGGTGGCTGAGAATCGGCGCGTGATCAAAAAAGACAAACCGGCGTGTGCACGACGCGCCAACACAGCAACACAACTCCCCTGCAGACTGACTCACCGAGGCGTCAAACTACCAGCTGCACCAGGCACAACTACATTACATGTATGTTGTCACGCTGCTGCACAAAGGAGGAATCTGGCCAATGACAGTAGGTCGAGACTAATTGGCCCTCAAGCCAACAAATTACTCCTCTGCAGTGACCTTTTGCAAGGTGTGATTTATTAATTCCCATTCCCTCTCTCCTGTTGGCTTCTGTACTGCTAAGCAGTGACCCCCCCCTCCCATCCAAATCCTAAAAGATGCATTGAATCACTTTCTCTGACAGGCTCCGACAATCAAAGGCGGATGCCAGCCACATACCTTTTAAGCTACTTAAGTCTCGGAGATGTATAGTTTACTCGATGGCAACCGGATCATTGAGTGTCTGATTTACGTCACAGAGACCTTGTTGGACGGAGTCACGAGTTTCTTTAATGCACAGCTTCATAGCCAAGTGATTGGGATTGATGGGAAGATTCTCTCCTGCAACTCTACAATCAGAGGACCTCAGAAATCAAGAAGATGCTGCACAATTACAGGTGATCATGGAACAAGCTGCAGAATGAGTACAGGGCAGGCTTTTCATTTATAGTTCAGACTCAGGAAACAGATAAAAGTTCCTCCATCCAACCGCCGCCAGTCGGCCCCCCCTTGCAGAGAGCATTGGGTCCATTTCCACCCATTTGCCACTTATCCTGTTGCAGGTGGAGCTGGAGCCACTCAGCCCTGACATGGAGGAAGAGACAGGGTACACTGAGGGCTGGTCAATCACATAGAGACACACAATCATTCACACTTGGGGACAATTTAGAGTCTCTTATGTTTTTCGGTGTGCGGGAGGAAATCGGAGTACCCGGAGGAAACTCACACAGGCAGAACTGAACCGAGAACCTTCTGAGGGGACTGAAAGCAGCAGGGCTGGTTGTCGTGGAGATGAACTTTCCCATCTCCTCCGATTAGGCTTAAAAAAAAAATTGTCAAAACCGATGCAGCACACGGCGTGTTTACTGTCAGGCGGGAAATGTTTGGGGAGGACGTCAACACTCAGCGTTTGGCGCTCGCAGACTGACACTTTTAATACAACTGCCAGAGAGGAAATATGGTAGGTGACCTAACACGGGGGCTTAGTAGTGACGGTCACAATGAGAAGGCTCAGTGTCAAAGCCATTATACAAGCCTCCGAGAAAATACACACACAAATCAAACTCTGCCAGAATGCCAAGACTCTTGACTCCTCCGACAGCCTTCGGGGAGATTTCCCTTTTTTTTTTCATCAGCTTTTCTCTTCTTCCTCCAACCAGAACCGGTTAATAGATTGGGATTTGATGTGCTGTCACTCATCCGCTTGCCTGATTTGGACGACAGGCGGGGTTCAGGAAGCTGCTGTTGGGATGGATGCAAGGAATAAGCAGGGAGGAAATTTTCGAAGGCTTCGGGAAGATTCCCCGCAGAGCAGAAAGCCAATCATTGGGAATTAGAGGGAGGGGGAGAGGGAAAATAGTTCAGGGGAAAGGGGACTAGAGAGTCAATGGGTATTGATTTTTATGTAAATTTCCATATAGCATAGAAGTGTGTTTAGTCATGGGCTATCAGGGTCCAATATAAGGATAAAACTGATGAGGGGACATTATCCCGGATTCAATGTCAAATATTTTTCTCTACCTTCTGTGGTCACTTTCGCATTCACCTTCCTTTCTCCATCTAATTCTCCCTCTCTCTCGTTCCCTGCCTCCCTTCTCCATTCCCTTTGTATTGCTGCCAAGCAGTCAAATGGATGTTGGCATATTTAAGAGCCCTGTTGTCCAACTCTCTCCCGTGCGCGGGGGCCAAGTCGGTGGCTCGGCAGAGTTCAACTTGGCAGCGGACGAGACGAGCACACTAAAGCAATTAGCGTGGCCACCAACGGTCGCTCGGAGAACCCGGCCATTTGTTCTGTTCATGAGTCAAATCGAGAGTATTTATTTATATTCAAAGGTCAGCGGCTGCACTGTCGGAGGATTGCAGGTCTGTTAATGTGGGACGTTTCGCGCCGCGAGGGCCAAAAGAACAAGTCGAAGCAGGGTCGTGTTGGAAAGCGGTGACGACGCCACCTTTTTCGCGCGCGTGCACGGCGGAGGTGAACGCCGGGCGGCGGTCGGGGGGGATCAGAATTTTAACAACCCTCCCTGTCACACGCATGCAGAAAAAATGCACCAAAGAGGTCAGTCAAAGTTGTGCACGGTTAAAGGCAGCGGAGTATGACAACCTCCGCGGGCCTGACTGCCCTTACTGTCAGAAAAGATGACCCTCATCTCACAGTCTTTGTTCCGAACAAGGGAGGAAGCCAAGTGGATAAAAAAGAAAGCAAAAAGCCTAAGAATAGTCGGCGCTGCTGGGATACCTGAGAGAAGCTGGCCTGATGTGACATGCTTGGCATGAACGTACTGTAGGGGGTTTCCGTGCAGGTCGGCGGCGCATCTGTTGATAAAGTCATTTCTGGGTTCTGAGATCGCCTCACAGAAAGGCCTCAATCGGCCCGCGGGTTCGAACCCTTGCTGAGAGACGGCAGTGAGAACTATTTAGGTCCATGATATAAATTCTGCACTTTTTCCGGGGTTTTGCTGGGGTTCCAAAGTTGATTGCCACCTGTTTGTCTTTGCTGAAGATATGCGGTGGACCCATGAGAGTGGATAGACTCTGAAGGGTGGGCAACACATGTGGAACCGATGCAGGAAGTTAATCTCGGTCGCTGACACACAAAGAGCCTTTCCCGTCCCTGAAAGTGATGGTTCGTCCACTACCAGAGTAAAACTCATGGGCCGTTTCCTCCGTTTAGGCGTCTTATTGGAAGCCCTTTGGTTTAGCCCCAGTAAACTTTTACACCTCATCAACAGAACAATGTGAGATCAAGAAGTCTGCATCAATTGCTGGAACAACCCGTGATTTATGATGACCACTCTCCTCTCGGTGAGCGGAGGGCCCGCGGCCGACGGCGTCAGTCAATACCTGCGATATTGCCTCATTTGCAGCAGCTGTCAAAGTGACTTACACCCCCCCGTGCGCGCGCACACGTACACACCCGCGATCGCTAACACACCTCCCCCCCCCCAACACTGTCAAAGTAAATTGGGTGCATGTTCTCTAAACCCTATTTATGGCTCTGCCATTGTTTTTCTTGATGCAGTGGCTGACATGAGGAAGAAAGGGCGAAAAATGCATCCACCCCTCATCCGGTGGGGGAGAGAGGGAAAACAAATCTGTTGTTTGAAACTAAGAGAGAGGCAAAGATGGACGGAAGGGACAAAGACAAAAAGGTTGGAAGAGACTGGCAGGCATAAGAAAGAGATGGTGGGATAGAGCGATAGCGGCGGGGAGTGAGACAAATGCATCGACAGGCAGAGGGGTAGACTGCATGCCATGAACTCGGCTGTCACTCCCAGCGTCCTCCCCATCTCAGCTTCCTGCCACTCACGGCTGATGACAACCCCATCCTGTCTCTGCCTCCGTCACCTCAATCACACAAGGACCTGATACTGTCATCACATTCCGAGCGCCGTATCAAACTAGTACACTGCCATATATATGTGTGTGTGTGTTTGTGTGTACCTGATTGGGTATGTGACCTCTCGCTGGGAAACGAACGCCAGTGTGTGTGTGTGTGTGTGTGTGTGCCCGGTTGTGTGTCTGCAATTTGACAAGTAAGCCTTCATGAGAAAAGTCTGTCTGACTGTCAGTCTATCTGACAAGTTCCTATTCTGAGGAAAGCCGATGGATTAGGCCGGGGCCGGCAGATACACCTATCGTAAATCTCCGTTGCTCACACCGGGACAGCGCGATGCTTCAGGCTCATTGTTGCATTGAATACAGATCAACATTGAAGGCAACCTTGACGGAGGATTGATACACGATCCATCGGTGCGTCTTTTTAATTCATTCAGAATCACTGCTGGATAAAAAATGTATGAAAATAATAATAAATGTTATGTTGTCATTACAGTTCAGGGTCTTTCCTTTGATCCAGATATCCCACAAAATGTAATGTGTTCTTTATTTTCCCGGCATAGACTGTATAAAAGCAACTGGTACCTGCATTCTTTTGAATGGCCAGCAGGGGGCCACAGCTTTACTGTGTAGAAGCCAATGAGAAAATGATCCTTCTTCAATCCCATTTAGAGTAAATAGACTAAAAGAAGATGTGTACATTAGGGCGTGGCTACCTTGTGATTGCCAGGATTGAATCTTGATAGAGGGGATCTAACCTCTCTTCCAAATATGGTCACTTCCTGTAGCAGAACATCCAGCAGTAGACTGCTTTGGTGCTTCCCATTTCTTTACACAACGAAGTCAGAAGTCTGTGAATGTCCCTGTCCTTGATCTCTACTTCTATATGCACCTAAAAGAATCCAATGCACACACTTCATTAGTCACTAGTCCACTCAGGTGTTCACTCCCGACGTGCCGAGTCTCCACGAATTAGCGGAACAGCAGGCCAACCTCTTAGAGGGCTTACGGAACCAGAGTCACCGTGTGTAATTTCATTTTTTTCCCCTCAGTCATCTTCTAACAGCCGACTCTACAGGCTTACGGGGCTAAACTCGATCAATGGACACCCGCCGCGCGGCACCGACGTGACGACACTTCAATAAAGGTCAACATCCTCAGACGGGGGAGGTGCTACTTGACGCCGCACGCCGCGTTAAGCCAAATTGACTGTAGACACCGAGCGTCCGTCAAAACCTGTAATTTCCGCGCCGCCTGTGATCACTGTCCTCAACGTCTTAGCGGTTCCCGGCATCAAACCGCTCGGGGAGGACTAAAGAAAAGCCTCAGTGAAAAGGGATAATACACATGCGCTTCAAACTGATGGCGATATCACCTCATTACACACCCCTCCCTGGACATGTTTGTTTACCCCCGTGGTCATTGAATCATTCTGATTAGCCTTAACTGGCCTGTATGGGCTGAGAAGAATCACATCCATGAGAATATGCATTAAGCATTCTCATGCACTTGCTTGGAGCATGTTTCAGTCCTTATGGTGCATTTCGGGCGGTGCTTGACGATTATTGTTGAGTCGATTTGGCCCCTCGAACACACAACAATGCAGCAGGAGCAGCAATAGCCGGGTATACAAGCGGCATCCTGACATTCGGGGGATCCACGGCGCCAGTTACCCGGAGCAAGCTGGGACTTTGGCTTTGGATCAGCGTTTGCAATTCCAAATGTCAGCTTTTCGGAAGACTTGTGTTAGTCACACGGCGAGCGGAGGGTTGAAAGAAAAACACCCTGCGCGACGGCAGTAACCCGATTGCTCAAACTATAAAAAGGCGCCATAAACTGTTAAGTGAGCGGTTCGTTGACTTTAGTGTTCGATGCCTCTTCTCCTTGCAGCTGTTTCCACTGTTGCTCGCTCGGCTTTTGTTTCGGTTCCCCCTCTTTGGTGTCCTTCTCTTCCCTCTGCAGGGTGTCTCCCGTTTAAAAAAAATATATATATCAATTATGGATTCGTTCATTAGCTTTCATTAGGTCCACCCAGAGGACGCGAGAGGACAGGCAGCATGTGTGTGTGTCACCGGGTAGCTCACCTTTAGCTTGATTAATATGTGTTTTTAGCCGGAGGGCAGATCAGAGCAGAGAAAAACCTATATATAATATATAATCACCTCACTGCCCTTCTCAATGTCAAGCCCGTTATAGAGACCTCCTGTTGGACGATGACGCATCTAGTTTTGATTAAAAAAGCAAAGTCGTTATACATCTATTTCTATGCGTTGTTTTTTAAAGCCGTTTCTCACAGTTAAATGCGTTTAGCTCCAGTGGAAAACGAACCTTTATGCTTCATTCTGAGGTGTATTATATTCCGATTAGTCACGATGTCAAAATCGGCGATGCAGACGTCCCTTGCTCCGCTCAATAGGCACGTCTCACCGAGAGGCCGAGTCGCTCGACGTCGTGGTCCTCTGAACGATGCTGAAAGAAGCCTGCGAAATAATGTTTAGGTGGGCGGTGTGAATAAGTAACATCCACGTAATGCCAGCAGAACATCGCCGAGAGCGTCGCGCTGCCTCCGCTGGCCCGGCTTCCGCCCATGATCTGTCCTCGTGCCATCTCTTCCTCGGTTAAACAGCATCCAGATGTTCTTACAGAAGCCATCGGACGCTCACGTATACCGTACATGGTCGGCACGAGACATTAGAAGACGTTACCCTCCAAACCCAAGGTGGATATCTCACCTTGGGTTGATGAGATCACCATGACGACACATGGACGATCTCTCAGGTGTGACGAAGCTCCTCCAGAGCAGCAGGAGACTCCACACACCTCTGTGATTGTTCATAAACCTCCTTACAATAGCTGACAAACGCTGCTCATATATTCAAACGTGCACGTCAGCTTTGTCTTCCCTTCCACGCCGGATCGTCTTGGTAACATCCACGACGGTCCGCTTCAGCTCCCGTGACGTCTCCACAACGGCGGCAATTAAGAACAACAACAATATAAACATCACCAGTAAAGCATACGTTTGCATCCTTCCTCAGCCGTGCTATTTCATCCTCGTCTTGTTGCACTCCTCTTCTTCTTTTTTTTTTTTTTGCAATCCTCGTCCTCATTTGCATTTTAATTCCTGTGCTTGTGCGTCTCGGCGTGGCTAATCCCGCGCTAACCTAAATGAGGCCTGTGTTCTCAGCTAAAGAGTGTGTGTTCCTGTCTCGGCCTCGCTGCTTCACTCTCAAACTCTTCTTCTTTTTTTTTCCCTTTTCCTGTCACACACACACACACACACACACACACACACACAAGTATTTTTATGTGTAAAACGCACACACAGGCCCTCACACACTCGCTGATAGCTGCGTAAGCACAACACAGACAGACACGCATTTGTCAAACAGGCTGGAAAATCTTTTATTTACCTCGCAAACACACCGCGTAACCTCATTCCTTTTTCTTTTTTTTTTTTTTCGCAGCATCATATCTGGGTGAAGAAGACGAGATAGCCAATTAAATCAATCCTTGTGCGGATGCTATGCAAATACTCCTGCAGCTGAGGGAAGGGAAAAGGGTGACAAATTGTGTCCCTCCGCTCCCTCCCTCCCTCCCTCCCTCCGCCACTACCTACAGTAAGAAAAAATAAAAAGGTGCTTAGATGGAAAGAGGATTACAGCTTTGCTTCCCACCTGAGACGCCTGTTGGAGGCTTTATTGTGTTTGTGCGTGAAAGGCGCTTTTAGGGAAAAGTGCTGACGAGCCATGGCGAAGCGCCGAGACCGAGCGAGCGAGAGAGAGAGAGAGAGAGAGAGGGATGCAAATTGTGCTGTTGGTGAGTGCATTGTGATTGTATTTAGATAATGATTAACACAGCAGCTGTTCATTTGGGTGTGAATGAGTGTGTGCGGGGGCGGGAGTCGGGAGTCGGCGTGCACCCAGGTGTAAATTCATCTCCTTGTGCGAGGTTTGTAATTGTTAATATGGGGGGCGGTGCGTTCAAGTCCAGGCCGCCTCGGAAAAAAAAAGGCTTTCTATCCCCAAGTCCCTGTTATGCTTCTTACATATGGGACTCTTCTTTTTACCCAGTTATATGAATTTGGATCAACTGGTTACTGCAGGCTCGGCTCCTCTGGTGCCTCTGTGGAGTCGATACAAGGGGGAATATATCACACTAACAAAAAGGATTCAAGACAGAAAGATTCATATAAATCCTGCTGTCCCTTGAATGTGCACTTTACGTCAGCGGGGTTCGCAGGTACGTCCGGTACTTCTGACGGAATACCTGATAACAGCGGGCGCTTTCAAACCCTTTTTTTTCGGGTGGGTTCGGTCAAGGTTGCCACCTGTCGTGCCGCCTGCCGAGCCAATCGTTTACCTTCAAATGCTTTACAGTGGTGGGTGTCCGAAATGATGGGGGGAAAGGATGAGAGCTGCTTCGGTCACCGCACGTCTAACATGCTTCTTTTATAACTCGTAGAGAGATTTTATTTTGAAATCGATGGAACGCCCAAATTAGGTCGTCAGACATACACAGCATTTCTTCATGCATATTTAATGAATCTACTAAACATCTATCTCTTATTGCAGCATCAGTTAAATGCATGCATGTTTGATATAATAGAGGTGAGATCCGGGCAGCTGCAGCCTCTTTTGTAACCTTATGTAGCTCCTCACCCACTGGCACACATGTCCTCATCCGCTTACCCTCCGTCTCTCTTTGACACGCACTTGCATCCCTAATTCCTACTTTCACACATGCCTAGTACGGGCACAGGTTTGGGCATCAAACAGGACCCGCGGTGGCGAGAGCCGGGCTACTGTGCCTGTTTAGCATTCAGCTCAGCTTCCACTCTCAGGACAGAGGCTCTGCGGGGACATCACAGTGTTGGAGGCTTTTAACATTCTACAGATGACTCGGCACTGAGAGAGAGAGGAGGAGGAGGAGGAGGAGGGAGAGGGTGCACCTAACAAGGAGATAGAAGGTTAAAAGAGTAGCAGTGGATGATTTTGAGGACAAGGCAAAGTGAAGAGGTGTGACAAGCAGACGAAGAGGCGGCAGACGATTCTCTTATGTATGTGCGGAGCGTTGCAAAGGTCAATACTCGAGTCTCACGAATGCAGATACGGCGCAAAGTAGATTTGGGAACGCATGGGTGATTGTAAAGAATGTGTCTCTCATCCTTTTCCTGTCGTCGGCATCTTGTATTGAAGACGGTTAAGTCCGTTATTCATCTCGGGACATTGTTCATGGAGAGCAGGTCTCGATAAAGCCCGAGCAGCAGAGCGACACTCAGGGTGGGCGGCCTTCTGCCTCGACTGGACTCCTACACAAAGTTATTCCCCTCAGCTCGCTGCTTAGCGCCCCCTAGTTCCACCTGGGGTAGTGCACAAATCCTTAACAAATCCTTGCATGCGGATTTGAGCATGTAAAGCTCAACTTGCTTAGCAACACCTTTGCATCCCTTATTTACCCCATAATACAGTATTTGCAGCACAACACTGGCATATTAGCGAGTTCTACGAACGTTTTTGTTGTTCGAGTCGATCTTTAACCCCGTCTCACAGCCTTCATCGGCGAAATCAATATCTTTTTTTTCTTTCTTTTAATCTACTGATTACTAATCTGTCCGCCGTGCCACTTTCATTAGGTGATAAACGCTGTGTTTTACAGCTTGCTGCGCGGCCCTGAAGTGGGCGCACACACACACAAAAAAAATCAATTAAGATTCCAGTTCTGGTTGACTTGGCGTCACCTGTGGATGATGGCGCGTTCGTGTGCTGTTTTTTTAAAATAACACGCATCGATCACCGGGGGGCGGCGAACACGCCTCGTCAGAAGATTGCAACAGAAAGGGATACGGTGCTGAACTCTAAATGATGTGACCCGTGTCACTCAAATTGTTCAGGGAATACTTCGCCTTCTTTTTTTTTTACTCCTCCTGGAAAGTAAAGAATCTTTCAAGGTGCTTCGATTTAAACCCGACTTCTTATAGGACGTATGCACGATCTTCCGCAGGGTAAATATAATATATGTGCAAATCCCCATCAGATACAAGGCGTATCTGTGTCTCGCAGCAGCGGTTAGCTCCAGGTCTTACATGTTGGTGTATTTCCACGAGTTGTTGGCCCCCGGGAGCAGCGCCAGGCACCGGAAAAGCACTATATCAGGGTTTTGAATCATATTAAATGTGAAATGTGGACTTATCTCCGAGGCTGGAGGCTACAGTAGCTCGGGCGAAGTTACTGTATAGTGGCCTTTCACCAGTCCCACCTGGCTGATTAGCATTTCCTCAGGGTTCGGGGGGGGGGGGGGTTCCTGCTGTAGACTAAGAGCTCGCTGTCTGTTTTCAAAAAATATCTTCATCACAAGACAAAAAAAAAAAAAACCTCCTACAAGAATTTTAATTCTAATGAGAATCAATGTTTTTGTCGCTTATTCAAGACGCTTCTTGTCGCTGTATCTGCTTGAGGGTGTTTCACTCGGTGTAATCCCTGCAGTTCTGACTTGGATATGCTCTGTATGATAACCAAAATCCTAAACATCATAATCACTCATCCCCCTTCTCCTTCTCCTCCGTCGCTCCCCGATGGTAAAGTATCGCTGTTTTCTAACAGCAAATAAGATCTCTCGTCTTCTGCCTCCCTATTTATCTCCCAGCAGCTCCTCGTCTTCTTTCATCTTTCCCCCTCTTTCTTAACGTGGGCGCGATCGGACCTGAATTTGCATGAACAAATCATGCAGCGTTTCTTCGGATGATGCCGCCTCCGTGTGCGCGCGTGCGCGCCGGGCGTGTTTCCGGGTCGCCGCCCCTCTCGCGGGCGTCCTTCGTCGTCCCCGCCACCACGTCAGACCCCTCGCACGCGCATATTTCCCACACACCCCCAAATGTGCATGACGGCTTAGCGCCTTTGGAAATATTAGCGCGCTCGCTGCCAAGGATTACTCCATCTGCAGCAGCCCCTCCAACCCTAATGAGAATTCATGTTACATCTCCCGACCAGCCAGGAAGACGCCGGTCGGTTTGCCTCGCTATTATCTCCTCGCTCCCTTTAGTATCCGTGTTTGACTCCGAGGTGCCACGTTCAAATTCATTTCAAGAAAGTACGTTTGTAAAATACCTGCAGAAGCGAGAGAACGCACTTAATCCGGTAATATGCTCGCTGTGTCAGGTTTGGCGGTTTTAATGGGGGCAGCTGTATTATTCATGTCGGTCGATCCGGAGGTTCGTACGAATCGGAGACAGTGGCTGCTCATCAGGTGTGTCTTTCCAAAGAACTATCGTCTAGTGTGGTTTCAAGTCTCTCCATCAGCGACTCCAGCTTCCGTCACTTAGAGTCTCTCAATCAATAGCCTCCTATGATCCGACTCCCCCGAGCACGACTCTTTCTTCCCTAATGAATACTGCATTCACGTTATTGTTACTCGCTAAGGTGTAATCATGCCGACCCGAGTTCTCATGCATCCCTTCGCTGAGCACGGTGAACTGAGCTAAATCAGTTTGGAGCGCGCAGACAAACAGCTTGAGACCGAATGAAGAATCCCCCCGTTTTCTTTAGTGTAGCAATTACCTCAAGTACACAGTGGAGACGAGGCTCGAGCGGCTTCAGGGCATCAATTCGCCGAATGTCCTTGAGTGTCCCAGTCGAAGCTTGAAGACTCGCACACACCGCTGAAAAACAGTCAGCGATTGTTTTGTTTTTTTTTCTCAAGAACGCAAACTGATTATGCAGGAAAAAGGACCATTTTTTACGATATTAACATTTTTTACATATCAAACAGATGTAGAAACATCTGTCCTTGAATCTGGCGAGATTTCCATACGAAGCGTCTCCCCGCGGGTCTCCAAGGTCGACGAACTCCCATGATTTCTTAACTTTGCCTCCGCATAAATTAATGACTGACAGCATCCCGGAAGGGCCCCACGAGCAAGGGGATGGTCGCTCTTTTCTTCTCACCTCTGGGCTTTTTTCTTTGTCCGCCTAGATGACCCTGAAGGGTCGGCAGACCTTGAGCGAAGGCGAGTCCGTCAAGATTTGAGAAGAGCGGGAGATCTAAGGCATCACGCTTGATGTCAGACGGCGTCTATGCGCCTGTATATCGTGTCGGGGGGGTCGTCGGCACACAGGAGTTGGTTGCAGAGGTTGCTTAGGAAATGAGGCGGAAACTATTCCCGCCGACTCCATTCTTAAGACAGATGGGAGAAGTGACTTTGCGAGTCGACAAGCGCTCTCTCAAAGGACAGGCGGAACTAAAAGTTTAAAAAAAAAAGGATATTATATTTATATATTCCGTGTTTTTTTTTATTCTTGGAGGGTTTGGTGAAATGACCCGGAGAATGTGTAATTGCCTTCCGGAGTTTATCTCCTTTCGACACCTGGCCCGTATTATAAACGCTGGAGACAATGCAAATTAAAAAGTGAACGGCGGTATGGCGTCTACCTACGGATCAGGGAGGCGCTGTTACATAGAAGAGGAGGTTGACAGCGAGAGGCAAGTTCACGAGCGCGGCTTGTTTGCTCGACTTTTGCGGAATCGAAACCGAATGAAAGGTCCGAGCGACGGGGGGCATCGGTCTCCGAGCTAATGAATTCCAGGTTTGCTCCGCGGTAGCGAAAGAGGCTGAATCAAAATATGATTAAAAGCCAATTAAACGCGCCATTACATCTGCAATGAATGGGGCTGCCTGCGGAACAATGACGTTCATGTATCATGCCGGGCGGTGCAGCTCAGCGCAGCTCGCCACTGTTCCTCTGGTGATCTTCTCACACACACACACACACGGTAGTAGTAGCTAGGTAGTCGTGTGTGGCCTGTTAGCCGTAGCTAACTATCTCAGCTAGCCTGCAAACACAGGTATGAAGGAACCCGACACACGGCCCGTCGTCGTAGGCTATTTCTGCAGGGTCAGGATAGGTCAGGCGATCTATCCGTTTTAAAAATGAATGCTATCCCTGCAATATCACATCTTTTAAACATCTTTGACGGCACCCGTGATGAAGCCGGCGTTCACCCCAGGGTGCCTCGGCAGGCCGGTTGCAGGAAGACTTAAATCAAAGCAGCTCCCTGCACGTGCTGAAATCGATAGATGTTGTACTTCCGGGATGATTTTACTTTCCTCAATCGGACGATATCAAATAAAAACCTTTATCATGTGGACACCAACAATGAATAAACACATTAGCACGGCCCCTCGGAGCTCCGTCCGCACCCTGCGTGGATCAATGCAGGGTCTTTGCTGATGTGCAGCACGCTCTCCTTTTCAAATATTAATAAGAGCATATCGCACAAATCTCCCTTCACACGTTTAATCTGCGTCTTTCATGCATTAATCCCACGAGGCTACAATTCAGCTCCTTTTTGATGCCGTTGAATATCTTCTAAGCTGTATCCGTCATGTCTTTGACTGGATGTGGAAGTTCACACAGCTTTCACACACCTCTTTATATAATTAGAATAAATCCATGCGCTGGAGGGTCAAATATATTTCCTCTGATTTGAGGGACTGTTCCCTCCCGTAGCGCCTACACATGTTCCGTCCGTGCCGTCTGCGGCTCCGTTATAATTATCGCAAGATGCAAGCGGAAGACGATTCGGTATGAACGTTCCTTTGTTGGAGTGTCACTCAAATCCGTGTGGGCGCTTCCAGTTTCTGCTGACCGTCTTCTAATCGTTAAAGTTTCAGCCGTGGAGAAATTCTGCCACAACTGAACACAAATTGTTGAAAGGCCAGGTTCTCTATCAATGCTGCAACCAGAGCAGAGGACAAGATGTGCTTCCCCCCAAAAAGCTTTGTCCTATAAAGATCTGTCCTATAAATCCGTAGCTCATCCCCCTTCACGTCTTGTTAACAGACCTCAAGAAGAATCTCGCAAACAGCTTTTCCCTTCAGTTACTTCCTATGAACCTTTCGTCCAGGAGTCAAATAGAGTCCCAGATGTACCCCCTTCCACTTCAACTCCTCCCGCCTCTTCTCTCTGCTGCCTCTCACTTCCTACTCTTCGTACAGGTGTGAGCATCTCCAAACCTGCAACCTTTGACATTGACGGACAAAGTCCCGGTACTCGGCGGCCTTCCTCTCAAAGGCCTCTTTGCATCCGTCTTCCTGCAGGATGTTCATCGTTGCTTCCTCAGACTAGGTCAGGCCTCCGGGATGCCTGCATGACGTGGGGTAAACGTCCTCCCAGGTTCTCCCTAATCCCCCACAAGTGTGTTGTAAGCACTTGTTGGATTGGTTTAGTGCTTTGTCCGTCCTTCCTGCTTTGCAAGCGGCTCGATTCGGCTGCAAGGGGTCAATTCTAAAACATTTCTACATGCTGGAAGCCCTTTAAATGACTTCATGGCATGAAGAGCTGTGTGTGCATTGCATGCAGATCAATTAGTAAGGCCTAAACATGCACATCATGTTGCATCATTTGTCGTAAAACTCAGATGTTACTTACAAATGCGAGACAAACTTCGTCTTAATAGGCTCTGCAGCCTTCAGCTAATATGTATAGAGACCCGCTACGTATTAAACAGATGCAATTGGAACAATCTTCTAAAGTCATGCACTTGATCTATGGACTCTTCTCCTTTGTGGGAAAGGGTAACAGCGAGTCTACTCATTAGTGTGCCGGATCATCCTTTGTTATACATGATGAGCTTCGTCCAGTTACTCTGCGACGCCATCTTGGACGTCCCTCCGGGGGCCGGAAAGTTCGCACGGATTCCTAATTTCAAAAGAGTTTTTGCACACACGCCCGGGTAAACACACCCCCTCCGTTAATGAATCGGAGGCGTATTTTTAAATTTCTTTTGTTCTATATTGGAAAAAGATACATAATGTATAAGGCCGACTCAAGCTAATTATCTGTTATGACGGCCTTTTACAAGCACGTATGAATAAAATCAATAGCAATGCTAAATCTTTACTTATTCCGCCCGCATGCATTATTAATGTCGTCAGCTGGTATATTGTGTGTATGTGTGTGTGTGTGTGTGTGTGGCTCAGAGGGCATTGAATAACAAGGCTCTCTCTGATTGTATTAAGGCCTCCTCTCTGTAGTTTCATCTCAAGGCGTATGAAAGGAGGACTTGGACAAAGGTAAAGTGAGAGGGGAAATATCGGCGCGGCTACAAAAGAGCTGTTTGGCTCCTCCGAAGCAAATATTGTTGGCGTCAGCGTAACGCCAGAAAACTCTTTCTTAAAGCCACCTCAAAAAAAAAGATAATGCCCCCGGCCCACCTCTCTGTCAAGCAAAATAAAAGCACTGCTTCATCAGCCTGTTCTCTTTTATTATCTCTTTCTGGCATCGCGGGCGTGTTTACAAGACAGCTTCTTATTGTATTTTCCGATCTTATCCTTTGCCCCCCTTTTCATTTCCGTCTGGTGCCTTTCATTTAGATGCCACGACGCAACACCTCTCCCTGCCAAGTCTCATCAAAAGCCCGGTGCTAAATATGCAGCGGCCTCCCTTTCCTCCCGTCCCTCCATCCCCACCTCTTTCTTTCCCCCCCCCCCATCTTTCCCACTCCAGAGCAACCAGTGCTCTCAGAGGAAATACAGGCGCTGACAAAGAATTCATTGGATTTGTTGTACAATTGATCCCTCGGAGGTGGACTCGGGGGGGGGTTGTGAAGGGGGTTTTGGTCGAGGGGATGGAAGGCTGGAGGTGCGGAAGGGTCAGGAGAATGACGAGGGGTTAATTCGAAGGGCCGGCACTGCATTAGGAGAGTCTGATTGAAAACAACGCAGCGAAAGTCTCAATCGGAACCCATGCCGGCGAAATGTCTTCCCTCCCAACATGGTGGAAACAGGAGGATGAAGGAATACAGAGGCATCGGTCGGTACGTATGTTTGCTTTCAGCCGAGGTTACGTGAGAACATTCTGAGATGTTTCCCAGTCAGGGTTCAGGGTTCGTCTGTGGCCTTCTTGCTCAATAACGGATCGAAGCCTTGCATGTCGTCTTACCCCTGCTGGTTCCACCATTTTTATATACCGGACAGTTGTGTGATCATAAGACAGCCAAAGCTGTCATCCACTCACCCGCCCACACACACACACACTCGGTATTATTACTGTGTTCAACACATCTAACCACAGTAATTGAAATCACAATATTCTGCATCCTTTTGACAGGATTCAGTAGGAAAAACAAACCTCCGTCATTACAGACAATGAAAGGTAGTTTATGCGGGGGGGCGCTGATTATCCACCTGCTCCCATTTGTTTGAGCCGGGGGAACATTTGGACCCCTAATTTGAATTTGCATGGCTTGTGTATGAAAAGGGTGTGGAGTGTGCTTGTCCTCTGGTGACGTTACGACACGACACATAATGATGGCGGCTAATGAGCAGATTTATGCAAAGAGATCTTTCAACGTGCCGCCGAACGAAGGCCTCGTTTTTCCTTTTTCGAGAGTGATGCTCGAAGGTACGACTTGTAGCCGAGGTTAACAAGCGTCAAAGCTTTTTTAAGACGAGGTCATTGCCGGCAAAATGAGTTTGGGACATGACTACAGGTGCAGCCCTTCGTTACAGCTGAGGCTCCTTTGCACTGCAGTGACTCTCTGTCACCACCTCAGGTAGGAAGCGGTATTACAACACATGACGATGCCTTTAACTATCAACATGAAAACTCTTGATAATGTTTTTGCTACTTTCACTGCCTGGTTCTTATAAGGAAACTGAAGTTTATACATCAGGGGAGATGTAGAAAGCGTGGGGTACGATGTATCCCGACAGGAAGTGGGACTGAAAACCTGAGTTCTAAGGATTGTAAACTCACAGCAGCCCGTGTTTAAGAAGAACGAGAATAACTAAGAGCGGCGAGCTCTTCAAAGACATCGAGGCGAGACGATTGTGATTGTGTGGTTTCTTCTTTCCTTCGCCTTCCATGAGGGGCTGAAATCCCCTTTTTTTTTAATGCTTTGTACAGGGGGGGATACAGCCCCGCTCACTAGTTGCGCCTTCCAATCCGCCGGGCTGATTGGAGCAGAGGGGCTGATTCCTCCTGTTTCACTCTCAGCCTCACTAGTTCACATAGCGCTTTGAAGTGCCTCACCCAGAGCTCCGGCAATCTGCAGGACACACATCTCCAGACTCGCTGAAGGAGGAAACTTACATGCATATTGAGCAAGCTCGTCGATGCAGCACGTGTAGCTGCATCAGTACGTGAACGTATGCATGGTTTCCCTGCTTTAACCCAAAAGGAATTTTTATAAATCGAATGATACTTCATAATAATGATAATAATTACATGTACATTAGAAGAAGTGCCGCGGATAGAAACTGCCTGGTATTTTAATGTAATTTCCGTCTTTACTGAAAGGACTTAATTGAATCCAATACGCTGCTGTACAAAAAAATCTACCCTGATTCCAGGCTTGAGTTTCACTTCCACTCGCCCTGCTGCAATTTAGCCTCATTCCCTGCAGTAATAATATTACCATCATTACACAGATGACTATTCCCTCCACTTCTAAGCCTCAAATGCTCTTAAAATCCCCAAATCTCTACCTTGAAATGCACTTCCACAGTGCTGTGAGCCATGCGCCCTGAGCTCCAAACCATCTGGGCAATAATTCCATTACTATACAGAGCATAGCGTACGAGGGCATCGCTTCCGCCTCGAAACACACTGACTCACCGAATTGAAATGTGCCTTCAGTCTGCATTACTTCCACGGCACACGTTTCCCCGTAGTGACATCTCAAAGGGGAGGCGGACATACGCTCTCGGATGCACACCTAGCGGACACTCACCGCGCTCTGTGTTGATTATTTCCGGAGGAAAAAAAAACGTGCAAACTATCATAAAAGATGATGAATTCACCTCGTTGATTTGGTTTGTTCTTGCGTGTGTCTGTGTGTGTGTTAGCAGCCATAACGACATTGCCGAATTTCACCAAACTTGTTGAAAGGGTGAAGCATGCGCCAGGGACGAACCTATTAAATTTTGGAGCAGATCTATTCAACATAGCTAAAAACAGCATTTTTTTACATTAGATTTGGTGGGCGGTTTATCGCTATATGTCAACTGGCTGAAACCACGACCAGACGTAGATTGTGTGCCTGCAGGGCACCAAAACCTCATCTCGCATCATAGGTACATTTCATATCCAGCTAACAATACATTCCATTATCTGTAAATGCAATGAGTAGACCACATGGAAAGACCGTTTTCTCATTATTATTGAGTGTAATGTAACACGTAACTCTCGATGCTAGTCCCGGCCTGCAGGGATCTATTTGCACAAGGAAATAAAGTGATATACCGTCATACTGCACATCCCTGGGTGCATGCTATGTGTGGTATCGTTCTGATCTGTTGGTGCATACCTTCTGGACTGTCAGACATTGTTAGCGTCTGCACTGCATCTCACCTACAATCCATGACTGATCCTGATCAACTAAACAGCGATTTTGCCTCTGCATTTTTTATGTTGAATACAAACCGATCCAATGAGAGAGGATGGTTCCCTTTAAAGCTGTGAGGTAAAAAAAAAAATGTTTGTTTGCATGCGAACAAGTGTATATAAGGACCATTATAGCCGGATTGCTGCTTGTAACACGAAGCTATTTAAGAACGTGTAAGTGCAGCGTGGGCGTTATTTTGTTGAAAGAACATTTTCATCACAGGTTTTGTTGTATCTGTTGGAGATTACATTCAGTCGTTGTGGGTGTATTGGACTGCGGGAATGCCTTGAAGCTATTATAAATGTTAGTTTAAACAGCGATCATGTTGCAGAATAAATGTCAAAAGAAGGGCCCGGTCGTAATCCAACCGGAATTCTGCTTTGACATGGAAAAAACTAATTATAGTTGGAGGCAATTATTCAAACACCAGTTGTGCTGTCAGCACATATTGCCACTCCGCTCTGCGGAGATGACCTGGAAGACTTCTAACCTCCTGTGTTTATCCCGCTTTGAGCTGCAATTCCTCCTCAGAAATTACAGCATCGCTCCGTATAACCGTCCAGTACTCCGTTTTACCTCCAAATACACTGTGACTCATTGAATCGGGACATGTTTCCCTGCACGGCTGTAATCCTGCGTGGCAGCATGTCAAAAGTTCTTTGTTCCATATTGTTTGCCAGGACACATGCATGCACCCACATGCATACTGTTGCCCAGGGAGCCTCACTATTCAAGGTGTTGCTAAAGTGTTTACGCCCGTTCCTCCGGTGTGCGGTTGACCCATAAGATTACTGAGCCAAATGGTTGTTTGACTGCAGAAGAAAAACAGCCTTCAGATGTTTATATTGCACGGCAGAAAATGCAATCAGCTTCAAACCCCCCCTGGAGTAATTGCAGGTTTTTCCCAAAAAAAAAACAACAACACAATTGCAGGTACAAAGCCCTTCGATTCTGAGCCGAGATATAAAGGTGCTTTGAATGCGCCGTGGTTTTTTGGATAAAAAGGGCGGTTGGAAAGGGATGAGTGTGATTACATGAATCCGCACCTTGGGCGATGCTTTATGCCGGAGCAAGGAAAAAAAGGGGGTGGGTGGAGGAAGGCGAAAGCTTTGCAAGCTGTTGCACACGGGGACACGGGAAATGATCCCAGGCATCTTGTTTGTATTGTCTTGCGTGGCCATTGTTTGTGAATGTCACGCAGCCGCTTCCAGCTCCCAGTGTGCTGGGGGGTTGACGCTGAGTACTATGACAGATGCACACATGGACATCCGCACACACACACACACACAGTTGCAGCTAAAGTATTGCAGAGGAACGGTCCAGCTTTTCCCTGTAGCTCCATTACAGTGTGTGCACCGCCCTCTGCTGGCTAACTGTATGAACTGCACTAACAAAGCTCCACTCACATTCAATGCATATCATTTTCTCTTCACCACATAATTGACAGTTGATGGCGTCTCCAACTGTGTTTGACTATTCTTTAACAGAGAGTTCTGCTTTGGGCCCCTGGAGGCAACATATTGTTTTATTACCTTCATAATCCTCGACCTTTGCTACTCCTGTGACGATTGAATGTGATTAATCTGCTATAAAAACTGAAGCATCACTTCTGTTTGGGGGTGTCTAAGGACTAAGGATGTTAAACAGAGTTAAATCAATGAATTTAAAGCCGCTGCGTTCTACTGTATATAAAAAGGAAAGGTTCACTTTCTTATCAAGTCTGTCCGACAAAAAAAAAAATAGAAGGATCTAGTATTTACTTTAATAATTGCTTTCAAGGAATCCCAGTCTGGTCGGATCTGCGCCCTCAAGTCTCCCACTGAACTAAGTTTCTCTTCCAAAAGTTTAGAGATAATGAGAAAGCAGCAATCTGAGTTAGACGCATTGGACACATATTATAAACTTACAGTTTTTTTTTCTGTGCAGAAAATGTCAGCAAGGAAACACAAATGAGGGTAATTTCCACTAAATATTTTAGCTTTGAATTCACTCTTTTGAACTCTGTGACTCGTGATACTTTATTAGGTTCAGCTCAGGTCTTCAGTTTTGTGTTTTCCGTAGCAGTACAGACATCTACTACTGACCTTGAAATAGTGGTTGCATGCAGGAATTAACACCTGGAAGGAGACCTGACCTGTGCAGGAACAATACTTTGGATTGTTATGCTAGGAGATGTGCATGTAGCATCAATACCTGTGACACACGGCTGCAAAATAAAAAGCTTTAACTGCACCAGTATTCTGATACTTACGGTAATAAAAAGTGACTTGTGAATCTCCTATTAATCTGATGTTTGACATGTCAGAATGCTTTAAGGTGGATTATATAAGCAAAGCAGATGCTACAGTGGACCGTACCGTGCTGGCGAAATACGAAAGGCAGGCCGGTGAGTTTCGAGCTCCGCGGTGTCGAGATCCCTGTCAGCCTTCATGTACTTCAGGCCCACCACGCTCCAACAAGCCACTGTGTGTGTGCAGAGCTATGTAATTGAGTGTTTCCTTTACCGCTCGCTGCTCACACGATCCCGGCGAGACGGGGAATCTCCGACAAATAGCCTCCATCAGTTCGGGACTTTGGGTTTAATTCAAGTCGGAATAAAACACGTGGAGATTGAAAATTCTGACTTTAGACATTCGTCTGCAGTTTAGAGGTTGAACTCTTCCTCACTTTGCAGACGCAGCTCTTTAAAGAACTTCCCCCGATCGTGTAGCACCCGAAAGATTTGTGCCGAACTCCCTAAAGCTTTATCGTGGACGATAACTCGCAGTGCATTATCTCCCTGCAGACTTCCACTCTGATTTCTAACAGTTTATGAGTCCTTAATATCTCCAATGAGGGTTTAACACGACGCATTAACTCACGGACACCCTCAGTGGGACTTTACATTTTTGTTTGTCATTCACGTCCTTATCTCGCCGCGCAGTTTAGGGGCGAATTTATTTAAGTCCAGTCAATTAGAAGGAAAGAGCTTCCGCAGGAGGACATATTTTACTATCAAATCAATCATTCCCCCGCAAGAAAAAAAAACTCCATTCTCTGCTTTTATACCCGGCCGAGTGATTGATTCTTCCTGTCATTGCTGCACAACGGCTTTATTTGAATACATAGTGATCCTTGCATAGGGACACTGAACAACCTCACATGGAGCCTTTGTTTGCTGGCATTAACCGACACCGTTGGAGACCCTAATTAGCTATAAATCAGAACGCAAGCCGATCGCCGGCTGCGTAAATCGCGGCAACCTTTTGTTTTTATCTTTCGATTACCGCTGAAGAAAAGGGAACTTACTCGCTGTAGTTTGAGTCGGGTTTCCATGCTTTTGTTGTATTAAATGCTAATATGACTGAGTGTGCATCTTCTGTTTTCACAGTCCGCCTCTGGTCGGGGCCATTAAGGACTTAAATCGACGATACATCACAAGGAGACGAGACGGCGGAAAACAAACTACCTGCTGCGACTCGCCGATCAATCACAACTAATCAAACAAACCTGAACTTCATCCGATCACCTGACGCAGCTCTTCAGGAACATCCTCCCTCTTCCTTTCATCAATCTCAGTTTTTGCATCCACCTCTCAAACCCAGTACCTTTAGCATCATGCTAACGGTCTTGCTACATGGAAGTATCGATGCTCTTGTCCGTAGGCAGCGTGCACGTCATCATCAACAGGTGGGACACCTGCAGCTTCAAGCATCCTTTACTTCTGTTGTCATTCCTGCACGTCAAACTTTGCACACGGTCCATCAAAAGGTCTGCAGCATCGTTTGCACACTCCACCTCGTACCTTTTGTAGCATTTAAGGTTATTAGCTGGACATGGTTGGCTTCGAAATCCAGGTGCTCTGAAAGGAATAACGTGCATGCAACAGTGCCCACTGGAGAGGCCCTGAAGTGCTAAATTTAATGGAGTACACAAACCACCTGGAAATACTGGATGTCAACACAATTAGCAGCGCGGATGCTGCTGTAATAGCTTTGTCAACTGCTACCGCATGGAATTCAGTCGCGGCCGATATTTCGGCGGGGGCGCACACTCATGTGTGTGTAATAAACAGCTGCAGTGTCTTTTGGAATTACCTCGGCGCGAGGCGGCGAGATGAAAGAGACAACGTATCCCTTCGCATCTGCACGGGCGCGCGAGGACGGACGCGCGGCGAGGCTGCAGCAACACACAAATCAAAACCCCGCGCTCGGAGCGGATATGAAACATGATTCAAGGAGTCACCTGGGAGTGTCACGTCTAAGTATCTCCAGTGGGACTCGCCTCAGGTAATCCATAAGCAATTATTCTGGGGAGACAACAAACAGGCCTGTCATATCCGTTACCCTCCGTGCAAGAAGCACTCAGGCAAACCGGGAGCATCCACACATGCACATTTGTATTTACGGACATGCAAAGGAGTGTGTTTTCTCAGCACACTCTTTAAAGACGTGCACATTCCTTGTGCATCCAAGAGGGGGACACTCGACGCAAGAGGATGCTTGTCATGAGGAGAGGCGCTCAACCTGTGAGAGCGACCGCGAATAAACCCGAGAGGTTGGGCAAAAGCTAAAGACTGATGTGTGAAAGGTGCCAGAAGTGAGGCCGTCTCAGCCTCTGCTGCGTTTAGCTCGTGAGTCGCCCAGAGAAACACACAAAGACGTAGCGCCTTTGTTTGTCCCTCCACTTCGCCAGGTCAAAGACCCTCTTCTTGTTTCCTTCTAAAAAAGGAAAGACGACGTGATCCAAGACGCTCCTTTGAACTTGAACGGCAGGGACGACACAGCCCTCGGACGACCTGCGTTGCACGCCGCACCTCTGGGACTCCTTTAGAAAATGACCGACTCTTAAGTCTGGACTTAGTCAAGGGAAGAATTAGCATAAATGGCTCAAACAGCCAGCTAACACCTTTCCCATGTCGCTACCTTTTAATTCATGCCTTTATCGCTTCTCGTCGCTTGGCTGCTCTCCCCTCCTGTCTCCCTTATATAGGAGACAGGAGTATATATATATATATATTTCGTTCCCAATTACTCGAGTGCACAAAAGCCCTCGCCCACTTGGAGTGCAATAAATTATTGTCTCTTAATTAGACGGCGAGGCGGTAAAAGCATGTCTGTCCAAGTTTGTTTCAACCGGACTGAAGATTTTATGATTGAGAGACGCAAACTAATTGGATTCTTGACTGGCTGTCTGGATCAAATTGCGGGACCATCAAAGGGGAGCCGAGTGAGTGATGGAGAAGGCGGGGGAAGAGTGATGCAGCGTTAGCGGGCTTCGAGGGGAGAAACCGGGGTGAAACCGAAGCGCCAGGGGTGGACGATGTCAGGGAAGAGATTGGGGATGGATGAAGGAGGAGGGGAATCAGGAGGTGTATGTACAGTTCTGAGTTAGTTCTCATT
>CAAKHC010015711.1:0-11390 GCA_901007825.1 Macroramphosus scolopax | reverse complement strand
CCCTATCGCCCTTCTTTGAGGGCACTGAACTCTGTGGTTCAACACACACACACACACACACACACAAACACACACACACAGAATAGTAAGAAATACTGATCCGTGCTTTATTAGGAATCAATGACTGGAAAGACCCAAGAGGATTAAAGTGCAAAATATACAGGGAGAACGAGATTTAGTAAAATGTTATTGAAAATGACATCATTATTATCTTAACCACAAACATCAGCGGTATTTCAGCTCAGATAATGCTGTGTATTTGTCATTGCTACATCTTGAATCACCAGGGGCCACTCTGATTATTTGTCTGCGTTGCATGGCAACCGCAGTGGTTACCCGTGACAACCATTTTTTTATTGACTGTCTGTTGTAGTGTGACGTGTTTCGTGAAAGTATTGAAAACAAACCGAGAGGCAGAGAGAGACTGAGAGAGAAATAGTCTGCTGTGCACATTCTTGCAAGATTACTTTAATTGGCTTAAATTGTAAATTCTGCCTTTATATTCTATAGGTGGACTATAATGTGTGTGTGTGCGTGTGTGTGTGTGTGTGTGTGTGTGTGTGTGTGTGTGTGTGTGTATGCAAAAAGAATACACTTTGCTCTATTCTATTTTCTCTTTTCCATTCTCTGAAATATTGACCTAGCATACTAGAATATATTTAAACAGGGACATAACATTCCTGAGAAATATCATAACCCGAGAAAACTAAAGTTTTATCCTTGTTTTTTTTAAATACAATTGGTAAAGCAGACCCGGTAAAAAGGAACTGGTTGGGGTGACAGGAACTCCTTCTGTCAAGTAAACGCAAACATTCTCCATTATTTTGTTTTTATTCTCTGATTTGAATTGTGTTAAGTGGCTGTTGTAACACTTTCATTTTCCCTTCTGATTAATAAATAATTTACATGATGATGATGTCAGATATTTAATTCTAATAATAATAATAATATGCACTAAAGTTTGAAACAGGCCTAAATCAAAGGATGATATATTTTTGCTTTGAGATTCAGCAAGCCATGAATCAATTTGCCCAAATTTGCCATTTCTGAGATGAGACGGATGACAGAAGCAACCAGGGTTAACTTGATGTAAATCCCTAGACGTCAGCATCTATCGTCTTATTACTACCACGAGGTGGCGCCCGACTTCAATTACAGGCTGAATTCGTGACGTAAAGGTCCCGCGACGTCCATGACGTTCATTTACTGTGACGTGCTGGTGGTGAGTTTGCAGGAGATAACCATGGCGTCGGGATCGGGAGAGCCGTCCGCCGGACACGACGCAGAATTGGATGAATTACTGGACAGTAAGTTTACACATGAAGTCTTTTTTATTAACCTCCATGTTACCGACTTAGTATAGTTGGTTGTGGTCGTAAAAAAGGCTTGAAATTTGGTTTTGGGACATATCTCAGTCACGGGATGTGCTCGGTGGGACCTGCTGCTCGGGTTCCCAAAAACTGTCAAAGTATTTCACATGATCTTCTCTTTGCAACAAATTGAACGTTTGTATGTTCGTGATAAAGCTCTTTAGGGGCTTCTATTGTTAACAACAAGCTAACTGCAGGTTGCATTGTCTTTGTCCTTGAATGTTTATTGACACACTTCGATAACAGGAAAAGCTGATGGTGAAAAATGGCGGCTGAACTGTCAGTGAACACTACTAGTGTTCTGTCAAAATCTGTTCCCCGATAAAGTGTGTTCCCCTTCGGTTAAAGTCCCTTGTTGGGGGTCAGCACTCAAGCTGGCTGGAGTGAGGAAAGTTCTCGGCTGGAAACGTTCCATTTCCTGGTTCGGAGCATTCACATGATAATAACAAACAGACATCATGTTGCCCCCCTGAAAAACAATGTTTCTGTTTATACCAGCAAAAGCGTAACCTCTTCCTCGGAGGTAAAAATATGTCCGAAGAGGGTTTGTTGTACGCTAGCTAAGTCCTACACGAAAACAACCGGACTTGATTCTTGTAGGTGTCTCCTGTTAATTAATATTAAAATCAGTCAGCAATTATACACAACTGGACTGGACTGAGCATGAATAAGGAAGGAAGGGGAAAAACGCAAAGTTAAATTTTATAGCTCCATTGGTTGGAAATAAGCAGTAAAAAAAAATATTTTTTTTTTATTTTTGGGTAAAAAAACTCTTGTTTTGACATGTAATAACATGTGATAACATGTAATTCTAATGTTCCTTTCAGGTGCACTGGATGACTTTGACAAGCCGTCTGAACCTCCGGTTCCAGACCCTGGAGCTCCTTCCTCTTCAACCAGCAGTGGTGCCCAGAAGGTTTGTGCTGTTTTTTAATGGGACGACTGCAGCTTCTGTGTAATCAGGACTCAGCTACTTTAAGCTGAATTCAGATCCAAAGGGATTTGGATGTTACTTTGTTACTGGCAGCTGGTGGGCATTCCAGACTAAAATAGCCTAGCCTCTTGTATCTTATATCCCTCAACTGTTGGTCAACAGGGTCAAAACTAAACAGGCATGTGCTTGTCATATTTCCCCATTTCTGTAAAGCACTCACATTTTTTTTTTGATATCTGCCCATTTAGCCCCCCATGCTTGAGGACTGCAATCTATTTGAGACTCTCTTTGAGGGAGACATGGCTGCCCAAGCCAAGGAGGAGTGGGAGAAAGCCATGAGCGAGCTGGCCCAGGACGAGCCGGGCCTTCTCCAGCACTTTCAAAAACTCTCAGAGGCTGCAGGAAAAGTTGGTAAGGCCTATACGTCTAATATTTCTGTTTCATATACGTTAATCTGCTTACTGTGCTTTTCTTAATTGTGATCTGTGTGTTCCTTGCAGGCACAGACACTGCCTCCCAACAAGAATTCACCTGCTGCCTGAAAGACACCCTCCGTGGGCTGGCCAAAAATGCGGACAACCTGCAGGTGGATCAAATGATTGCCAGACAGTATTGAACTGTAATGAGCGACACAAACAAAAAGAAGTCACTAACCGTCTGTATTGTTGTCTTTAGTCCTCAGGACTAGCTGGAGATGATCTCGTTAAGGCCCTGGAAGGCTTGGGATTGGATGAGGGTTCAGAGGAAGGCCGTGAGGAAGGAAACATCCTGCCCATCATGCAGTCCATCATGCAGAATCTCCTCTCAAAGGAAGTGCTTTACCCATCTCTCAAAGAGATCACGACTAAGGTTTGAATCCATTTCAATAAGAGGTATCTTTGTCTCCAGTCTGGTACGATGCATGACTTTTACGCTTGTTTACAGTACCCAGAATGGCTGGATGCCAACAAAGCGAGCCTCAGCCCCGAGGACTACCAGCGCTACGAGCAACAGGCCAAAGTCATGGGCGATATCTGTAAGCACTTTGAGAAAGAGGAAGAGGGGGACAAAGACGGTGCATTTGAAAACATCATGGACCTGATGCAAAAGGTGAAGCAGCTCTGTCTCTTTTCACACACTCTGCATTTGAATACTAGATAGGAATATATGATACATCACAATAATGGGGCAATAATGGAGCAGCAAATGTCGCTGTTAGATTATAAAGCTTCCGAAAGATTGTTAAGTGTTAGATTCGGGCTTGTTTAGAATGAAACTCATTCGACATCATATTGCTTTAACTTACAGCTACAAGATCTTGGCCAACCACCCAAAGAGCTTGCAGGAGATGCAGTAAGTAATTCACATCTCTCAGTTGGAGCTGAATTTTTATGACCCAATACACCCAGACATATTCAAGCAATAGCTTCCACTTCATACAAATTATGTCGAAAACCCAGCTCGGATATGTCAGATAAGTCTTCACTGTTTCTCCCCTCCAGACTCCTGGTTTAAACTTCGACTTGGAGTCCCTCAATCTCCCAGGAGGCTCTGGGGCTGGGGCAACAGAGCAGTGCTCCATCATGTGATGAACAAGCCGCTCAGTCCGTCAGAGTCGGGGACACTCTTTGCTTCATCCACACTGAGGGAGCGATGGAGTGCGAAACAAAGTTCAGGCTGGATTGTGACCTGACCGTCCACAGTGTTCTCCCTCACGTTGAAGGTGTGTGGACGTCCAAAACAAACAGGAGGAGGCAGGAAAGTTCATCTGGAGTCACTCACTAGCACACACTCATCTGTGTAAAGTCACCGAACGCACAACTACGAACATTTTAACATCTCTGCATTAGTTTTCATGCGGTTGCCACAGCTCCTTCTTGGATTGATTAATAACTGCATTCCTTTCCAATGAATGAATGAATGAATGAATTACTTCCCACCACCCTCCTCCAAGTTGATTTTATGACACTGTTTCGCCTCAGAGTAAAATCTGTCAAAGCATTTCACAGGTGTAAACAGTGCCTTTTGCAAAGGTATTCGTCCGTTATTATTTTAGGTTTCATTATTTTAAAGTGGTGCTAATTTGCAATCTCATAGGTTTACACTAAGTTAGAGATCAGATAGTGTAGTTATTTAATTTAATTCTCACCTCTGTCTCTAAAAGATTTAACGAGTTAATGTATTATTAACATGTAGAGATACTTGAAAAAGTATATTTGTAAATCATTAAGAATTAAGATGACTGGTGAGGAGCAAACACCTCATGAGACGTTCCAGGCACCTTCCTGTAATTCAGCCAGCGAGTCCCTTCCCCATTTCCAGGTATTGATCTGAAGTGACTGAGGTGATGATTCCTTGATGCCTTTGCTTTGGTTACAGTGGTTGTTATAGTGTAGAGTTACTGTGCAAAGTGCTTCCCTTGAGATTCCAAGTGTTTCCGCCTGATGCTTTCTTTTGCTCCAGGGGTCCCTGCTGGGAAATAACTCTTGAGTTTTTTGAGTGTTTACTACCTATCATGTACACATACTGTATATTCTCTGTGCCCTCCTTTAAAAGTAAATGCGGTTTCTTGCAGAAGAGCAAATGTTGCCAGCAGACGGTTAAAGTAAACATCACATTGGTATCAGGTGAGGGGGGGAAACATGTTGATATGGCATGCAGACAAACAACCTGATGTTAGCACTTTCTGGCTGTAACTGCTGGGTTTGTTTACTCCAGCAGCCACAATTGCCTGTAGACAATTGTTTACCACTGTGACAATAGAGACAGGTCTAGAAACCAGCAGACATACAGGCGGGGTCGGCCATCAGCTCATCAGTGGGTGTATAATGCAGGCATATTTTGAAAGGATTCAGTCAGCCATGCACTGAAAACAGATGAGATTTAAGTCAAACAGGCTTCTGTACAGGTCCATGAAGAGCTTTCATCACAGGACGATGGGGGGTTTACAATCTATTTAACTCTCAGGGCCGACACAAACATGCCCAGGGCAAAGTTCAATGATGCACCCTATTTTATGACATGAGTCTTTGTTGTACTTTGTAAATATAACAAATAAAATAATAATATTGAAAATGAATTTGTGTTGTGCATTAATAGTCATCATGTATTTTTCATTCGTACTTTGCATTTCTAAAGCACTTTATGTTTTGATGGCCAACATCAGCATAGTCCAACATGGGCATTAAGTTTAAATGATAGTATTAAAGGACAAAGACCTAATACTTCTACTGTGTATGTGCATCAAATTTGAGTGCAGTGAAACGAAAAATAAGATGTGCGTATAGTGAGTTAAGGCTAAAACCGGTAAATATAATTATATATGGATGCGGTGAAGAATGCATATGACTGCTCAATTTGTTTCACCGCAGTGTTCAAAATCTGTAAAAATGCTGCTTATACAATAATATATAATACAGCAGTAATAATAGTTTCACATTTTAGTGGATGATTACTATACATTTTGGTGCTTAACATTTGCTAATAATTCTTATGTCCTTTTCAAATGATCTCCTTTTCAAATGCACCTTAAGAGTAGCTATAACATCAACGATGTTCATTCCTGAACAATATTTATGAAAAGAAGATTGATCACAAAAGCTTCGTCAGTAAATGCAGTTTGTCCCCTTTGAATTGAAGCTGTTCAATTTTATTTTATTTTTGGGCCCAATGAAAGCTCTTAGAATATGACATGAAGCTCCAAAAAGTTGAGCTTCAGAGGGATTTCTTTCTCTCGTTTATGGGATCAAGAATAAGGTTCCAGCCACAGTATTTAAGCCAGCACAGAGAGAAGTTGAAAAGATGAAAAGAAAAACAAGAAATCTGGTTTGTACAACTGAGAAAACTCCATCTGTTAACCAAAATTGTTGATAAAAAGCTCCCACAGTTGCGCTAAATGAGACATTACAATATTTGTTGATTTACTTGTCTCTCTACCCAGAATGTGCAGAAATAGGCTGCTTAGATGAGTTATGATGGCGTCACGTCAGCACGCCCCCTGTCCGATCTCTTCTATGTACTGTTCTTCTAACTGACGCCGCCGTGGAGCTTTCTGCGTCATCCTGTCAATGATCACTGTACAACTTTATTGTTCTCACCCGGAAGTCAAAACTGGATACGTGTCAGGAAACAGGAGATTCAGCTTAATGGGCCACGGTCTCCTGGCTCACCCCGTCTGCAGTATTTGAAATACTTTTTATGATTCGTGTGGAGTTATATCTTACTAGAAAGCTAAAATAAACGGCAACCTTCGAAATGCTGACCAAATTTGAAACCAAGTCGGCCCGTGTTAAAGGTGAGAGTCGGCCAGCTGCAGTTAGCATAGAAGCTTAAATTAGCTAGCTGACGCTACCCGGTGAAGTTATGTCAATGTTCTTCAAATAGAACTGTTTCCCTCATTGCACAGTGGCAATTGCTTTGGATTACGTACTATAACTTGTATATAACCTGCCACGCTTTGTGTCCAAGGAATTGTAAATGTAATGTACGTTTCTTCAGGGAACAAGCTAACGTATCTTGACGTAACATATTTAAACGCTAATTCTTGACATGGTTCCCTTCCTGTTCTACAGCCTGAAATAATATATAGTTGCTGTTCTGAATGACTGTTTCTCAAGCCGTGTTGTCATTTTAAAAAGTGATGTATTGTATTTCAGGCCTCAGCTTTCACCCGAAGAGGCCGTGGGTTCTTGCAAGTTTGCACAATGGTGTCATACAGCTGTGGGATTATCGGATGTGCACATTGATTGACAAGTTTGACGAGCATGATGGTGAGACAGAGCTGCGGCTGATGTATGATGTGTATGATGTCCTTCTGTAGCGGGACAGAACGTAATTTTGATATGGCTTCTTTCACAGGTCCTGTCAGAGGAATTGATTTCCACAAGCAGCAGCCCCTGTTTGTGTCTGGAGGAGATGACTACAAAATCAAGGTAAAGCTGAGATGACTTGCCTCTAAATACACTGCAACCTTGAACCATAGTTAAAATGTTTCCATGACAAATTGTTTTTGTGTCAACATAGTTGTCAATAAACTCTTTTGATTTTTTTTCGACAAGGTGTGGAACTACAAACTGAGACGCTGCCTCTTCACCCTCCTCGGACACCTTGACTACATCAGAACAACCTTCTTTCACCATGTGAGTTGGTCTGCCTCTTTAAAACACATCTGTCTCCCGTGACGATTTTGATTTCAGATTTTAATACTCGGCGGAGGGCTGTTCATTGGACTCCTTGTTGCTCTCTTGCTGATCAAAGATTCTCTCTGTCAATTTGTCACAAAACAAGAGCACCATTGGGAAATGAATCATAGCCAAATTTTAAATTGAAAATAAAATGTGATTGATGACCCAGTCCCAGACAAAACACTCAAATCACTGCTCTTTCTGTAGGAGTACCCCTGGATTCTGAGCGCCTCAGATGACCAGACCATCCGGATTTGGAACTGGCAGTCCAGGACATGTGTGTGGTAAGAAACACTGAACACTTCACTGATTTATTTTTTATTTATCATTGCTTGTCCATATTTAGGATAGATATTTGTGCAGATACAGCAACAGCGGCATGTCAAAGATGAACGGTTTACCAGGATATCTGGTAATCGTAATCGTCACAAAACCTCAGCCACACTTAAACTCACTGAGGAATCAGTCAAATCTTTATCAATCATCAATATTCCCTCTCCCCTCTTCTCATCCACAGTGTGCTGACTGGCCATAATCACTATGTGATGTGCGCCCAGTTCCATCCATCTGAGGATCTGGTGGTGTCAGCCAGTCTGGACCAAACCGTGCGAGTGTGGGATATCTCTGGTGAGGGCCTGGGGACAGCGGACCAGAGGAGATCGAGCTGGGTTGTGGGAGGTGTGGGGGGTAGAGTGGTACGGAGGATGAGGAAGAACCTGGAACAAGACTTGTGTCAAGTCCCTCCTCTTCTTCGCAATCTTGTATAGGACAAATCTCTGTGGGCTGTTTGCAGAAACACCTCTTCTTAGGAAAGACAGGGACTTACTGCAAAACAAGATCATTTTTTTTGGAGGAAATGCTGCTTGGTAAATTCATTCTGAATGAACACACGGTTCATAGAGAAGAGAGGTGTAGTTAGTGATAGAGATGGAAGAGGTGTTTGTGTGCCTCTGCATGCTTTTAATATCTGTTGATGGTTTCTGGCTTTTTGTTTCCTGCCTTCTATTTGCTTGTCTTCTCACTAACTGAACCATTAATTACCTCACCTCTGCTATAACCTTCACATACATGCATCAAACATTGTTTCATTCATCCATCCATCCCTCTCTGCTGTGAACTCCTCATGACCTCGTCGCTGGGTCTCCAGTTTTCATGCTTAACTACATATTAAAAGTACGGCCTCCCTCCCGCACTCACACTGGCATTATAGAAAACACATTCTGCTTCCCAGGCTGATATCTTATCACTTACTTGCATCTGGTTTAAATTGCATCAAGAAAAAACATTATTCATTTGAACTAACTTGTTAGAAAGTGAATCTTTCAAAACACTTTACATTCATTAATCGGACTCCTGGCTTGACACTCGCACGGTCGGCTCTACTACCAAACATTACATGAAATATACGTTTATATTTCTTGTAGCCGACGTTTCCATATCGTTACCAACTTGCTAACCTTTAACTGTAACTTTGCATGTGACTCAAACATCCTGACATGCATGAGCATCCAAGACAACCAGAATAACTCTAAACTCTGCTCATAATCGTGACATCCAACGCCCCATCAGAGCACGTCTTTACAACGCCAGCCACCACCCAACCCATCCACTTCAACCAAGTACACGCGCTCCCTGTGTCCTCGTCATCCCCTGCCCTCCCTGGAAACATCCATACCTGCACATGGGTTCCTAGTTCCATTCCTTTCGGCTTTATGCTGCTGAACAAACTGTTCACCACATTGTTTCAACAGGCAGGAATCATCAACACAAGCTGTGTTTTCTCCAGCTTTTTATTTCCCCAATCTCATTTTGAGTCTGCGAGTCATCTTCCACTGCTGTCCAATCAAATCATGAGTCATTTCTCCTCTGTATGCAAGTTGTTCATTAACCCAATCTACACATCTGCCACCGTGATGATCATTTCCAGACTCAAGTCTGCGGGGAATGAGAGAGAGCAAAGCTTGTGTTGCTGTGTTTCCATCCTGTGTGTGTGTTCAGTGGTCCAGCAGTTGTCACACCTGTAAAGTGTTTCACTGTAGCCTCTCTTCTGCCAAGAAGATTTGATTGTTTTGTTGACTTGTCTTGTTCCGTTTTTCTTCTTCCCCTCCCCCCTGTACTGTGGTTGTGCCCTGTGTAACATCTATATGGCTCCCCCTTGCACCCGGTGCTCTGAATGTTGGTTCCAGGTCTGAGGAAGAAGAACCTGTCTCCTGGCGCTGTGGAGACGGAGGTTCGCGGCATCTCCGGTGTTGACTTGTTCGGTGCCTCCGACGCAGTCGTCAAGCATGTCCTTGAGGTGAGCAACAATTTTAATATGTTGTGCAGAAGCCTTCCAACATGCAAAATAAAAAAAATATTTAAGTGTTAGTCTTCCTTAAGTCTCCCATCTTTGGCAGCCGAGTGAACAAATTATATATTTTTTTAATGGTTTGACATTTATGTGACTTGAGATTGTGTATCTGTGTCCAGGGTCATGACCGCGGGGTCAACTGGGCGGCCTTCCACCCTAGCATGCCTCTCATTGTGTCGGGAGCCGATGACAGGCAGGTCAAGATCTGGAGAATGAACGGTAAGTCGCTCACCAGAAACATTCACATCCATCATCAATCTCAATCGCGTCTCTTTTGCCTTTCTTGACCTCGTTTCATTTATCCCCTCTGTTGTCTCTCCCCGTCCAGAATCCAAGGCATGGGAGCTGGACACTTGCCGTGGTCACTACAACAACGTGTCCTGTGCGGTCTTTCACCCACGCCAGGAGCTCATTCTCTCCAACTCTGAGGATAAGAGCATCCGGGTGTGGGATATGTCAAAGAGGACTGGAGTGCAGACCTTCCGCCGGGACCACGATCGCTTCTGGGTGCTGGGTGCTCACCCGAACCTCAACCTGTTCGCTGCTGGTACGTTGCCTGCGTCTGTACATATTTAAACAAGTCAGCAGTCGGTTACAGTTTGTCCTCCCATAAAACCGCAGTCAATGTGAGCTCTGTAATCAACTCAATAATGAACATGAAAACATAATATTACTCTGTTTCACAATCACCAGCAGCAGATTCACCTACATATAAAGAATACAAGTGTAACTACTGTATGTTTATGTGACACTGAAAGACTTTCTGTGCATCCTTCAGGTCATGACAGCGGTATGATTGTGTTCAAGCTGGAGCGCGAGCGTCCGGCATACGCTGTCCACGGCAACATGCTTTACTATGTCAAGGACCGCTTCCTCCGTCAGCTGGACTTCAACAGCAGCAAGGACACGGCTGTCATGCAGCTACGCAGGTAAATTAATGCAGTGAAACCACCTCAGCCTGTCGTTATTACTGTATTTTTACTGACTGGTGTTCAGTGAGTGAGTGGAACATAGAAGCCAACTGCTTTTCTTATGTGCTCTTGTCCTAGTGGGTCC
The DNA here is from genome assembly GCA_901007825.1 of Macroramphosus scolopax. NCBI lineage: Eukaryota > Metazoa > Chordata > Actinopteri > Syngnathiformes > Centriscidae > Macroramphosus > Macroramphosus scolopax. The sequence goes on along the minus strand of CAAKHC010015711.1, from coordinate 518 downwards.
AAGTTTCCAGTGTTCAGCATGTCTTACAACCCGGCTGAGAACGCTGTCCTGCTCTGCACTGTCAGTATCTCTCATTAATCCCTGGACTGTACATTCATTGTTTTCTATGCATTTTATTTAATACTATTTACTTCCTGCAGAGAGCGACCAACCTGGAGAACAGCACCTATGACCTCTACTCTATTCCCAAAGAGAGTGACTCTCAGAATCCTGACGGTACTGAAACTCCTCAAACCAGCTCTTTCTGCATCACTTTCTTTGTTAAATATGAATTACTTCTCAAACATGTAGTTTCTTTCTACTGTAGAGATAACTAGTGTGTATTCCTGTATCCTTTAAACATGTCTAGAAATACACTGTACTTAGCAGCGACAGTAACACAAATTCTGTCCTTAACAGCGCCAGAGGGGAAGAGGTCGTCTGGTCTGACAGCAGTCTGGGTGGCCAGGAACCGATTTGCTGTACTGGATCGTATGCACTCTGTAAGTGGAAAACACACACACACACACAGAGAATAA
>CAAKHC010015710.1:0-116887 GCA_901007825.1 Macroramphosus scolopax | reverse complement strand
AGACACACACAGAGACACACACACACACACACACACACAGTGGGGGATTTAATGGAATAAAAGCTCTGGCCCTTTCCTGCCGCTGTGTCTGTCAGCGAACGGATCAATTAAAAGGCAATCACTTTATCAATTTCCAGTTTCTGATTTATAGCAGATAATCAATTTCTTCTGCAAATGTTCTGTAATTTATTGTGTGAATATAAGTCATTGCCCGTTTGTCGAATATCCCAAACATATTTTCAGTTTCACTGGGGCTTTCCTGATTATGTAAAGGTTTATAAAAAAAATACTGTCATTGTCACAATGACAATTTGCGCTAGATGCTAACATCAACATGCTGACATGCTAACATCAACATGCTGACATGCTAACATCAACATGCTGACATGCTAACATCAACATGCTAACATGCTAACATCAACATGCTAACATGCTCTCAGGGAAAATGCTCACATGCGGAAATTTAGCAGCTAATGTTTACGAGGCTCATTAATTTGGTTTGGTGTGCTAGCATGCCGACACTTGCTAAATAAATAAATAAATCAAAATGTCTCAATAAACAATCAGTAACCTGCTGCGATACTTTAGTCCTGACCAAAGTGGTGGACCGATGTCTTGCATCTAAAGACAAACTTTGAAAAGTTGAGATCTACTTAGGTGGAAACGAACGTAGCTTTAGATCCAACCAGGAAGTTTTAACTAAATCCTGGAAAGAAAATCATTTAGGCTAAAACCTGTGACAGAGCTGTCATGTTTGCAGTATGTGTGTTCATGCTTCTTGGTCTTTGGACACATAGGGATCGTAAAAACTGTCCGAAAACAGCTGGGCGGCAATCCAGAGATGCTTATCAATAAAAAACCAAGGACAGTGTGTGTGTGTGTGTGTTTGCGTGAGAGGGTGTGAGAGTTGGCTGTTGGAGGAAAAAGCATTTCACGGTATCCCAATGTCGTTCATCCCGGCCGTGCAGAGCTGGGCAGTGCATACACGATGGCGAGCCACAGAGTATCAGCTGCCTTTTATTCCTCCTCCAAGTGAGAGTACGTATAGTTGTGTGCACATACGAGAATAGCTGACATGTACACCTGTTTTAAATAGACAGTTTGTTTTGTAAATCTCTTTGCTTAAAGCTGGAATTTACTGAAGCTAAAGCCCCTTTTAAGACCGTCTTTAAGCATCGTACAGTATGTGGATTTGATGTTTAATCAGTGGAGCAGAAGTGGAAAGATGTCGTCGACTGCGCTAAGTGAAAGAATCTTACGCCCTGCAATAATCCCTAGTGAGAAAATCACTTTGCCCAATGCCAGCTTTAAACGCAGCGTTTCTCGGAAAAGTAGAACTGAGGTAAACCCTGTTTCAACCCCAGTGGCTCATCCAGCAGCTCTCAGTGCCCTACAAAATAAGCCTTTAGGAAAAATAAATTCCCCTTTTTTTTCACTGTTCTAAAGTGACCCACATATTGTCGAGATGAGAAAATAAACGTTGTGCCCTGCATCGACTCGCTGCTGAACACTGAGCCAGTGAAGTTCAGTCCTGCAGAGTTTCCACCCAGCTGCAGACACGGACCTGCAGACCGGGGTACCACACGAGCTGGTGCTGTGACGACATCTCTGCAGCATCGCCCAGAGGATGTGGGATGAGGGAGCCCAGACTGGAATCCTGGATCCTGAAGGAGAAGAGTGTTTTCTGGAGGGGCCTGGTGTTGTGTCAACATTTCCAGTGACGTGACCACAGAGGGAAAAATCCCTGCTGAAGGGAAGGCCTGGCCCTGCTAATAAGGGAAAATGCTTTAAGTGTTTGCTCATATGACAGGTCCATTTTGAGAGAGTCATTTCAGGCCAGAGTGAATAAGTATGTTAGAATATAGCTGTTTTCCGTTATATTAAAGTGGCAAAAAAAGTCAAGTCAACGGGACAAATGCTTCACAATATTCTTCACCCATTTTAGTTAGAGGGGAACCTGCGAAGGCTAACTGAAGCTATATATCCTCGTCTGATGTTACGGGCATCACACCTACAAATTTATGACTGTAAAGTTATTAAACAGCATTTTGAAAGAGCATCAAATCAACTATAAAGACCATTTTTCCATGTGTTTTCTCTCTAACCAGCTTAACATTTGGTTGACTTAATAGTTCACATGTTTAGATATTATAACTCAAAGTTATCAACTAGTAACTTCTACAATTTAGTTTTAGCTTCTTGTTTGACACGTTTTAACCGACATAGAACTTGAACAATCAACAAGAATACACAAACGATATTGGGTATATTTTTAAATGCTAATTTTGATGCTTTTTTACTTGCTGAATTGAAAACATCTGCAGCAAATGAAATATAACTTGTTTTGTTTTGAACTTCTGCTTTTCTTAAATCCTGTCGAAATCGTTTTCATGCAAATTTCTGCCAAAAGACAGAAGATGGATTCTGGGAATACCGAAGAAAAAGTCAAAAGGGGAATTTTAATTCTGGTGTTTTGCTTCTCCAAAACATCACATGAGTTAATAAGCACATTGGAAAAAAAAACATTCACCTAAATATATCTGAACTTGTCACAAACTTCACACACTCTTTTTGATGAACTTATGTGATTGAGCTATTTTAAAGGCACAAGCAGTAAACAAGGACTATTTCCATCCTTTAAATAGAAGTCTTTATATGTCAACATTTTCCAATTGTTTGCACTCTAGATGCCTGGAAAACATTTGGAGGATGGAAAAAAAAACAAGGAAAGCTCATGTCAGCTGTGCCGTTGCTACTTTTAGACCTTCACTGGAAAAGAAAATGGGTAGGAAACAAAGAAACACCCTCGGTTTGCAAGGAAAAATGCTGCATTGGGTGGACGGGGTCGGGTGCTGCTTGCCTGGTGCTTCATATTTCGGCTGATTTATGAGTTACACACCGCACTTAATAACCCTCCACTGTCCCTGTGCACTCGGGCTCCAGGGAACGTGGAAGCAGTAAGTCCACAGCAGAAAGAAAGGAGACCCTGAGGTCAGTCTGCTGAGGAAACCTCCGCTGTCCAATTTATCAATCCATTAAATACAGTTGGGGAACTGGAATCTGCTGTCAATGTTTTGTGCTCAACTTGTGTGTTGTAGATTTTCACCTCAGCTACACACTGGTGGACATTTGAGGTCTGGATTGTGTGCATCATTAAGGGAATATTGTAGTTTAATATTACAAATTGTGGCTTATGTTTTTGTATTTTTGACCATCGTGTCTGTGTGTTATCGTAGCGGTACGCCAAACATCTGGAAACTAAGTGACATCACTACAGTACACGTGTAACAGGGCCACAAACACAAGCAGCTAACAGTTTACTGATCTAAACCTCTTCATCAGGAGGAAAAAAATAAAATTATGCTCAGACAAAATAAAATAAAAGGTCTCGCATGATGCTTTGACTTCAGAGATATCAAGCTGCATGACTCACATTATATTATAACATCCTGTTTACCTTTTTATTGAATTCAAACGTCCTTGAATCTGGTTAAATTGTATCTCTGCATGTAGGTCGACCTCCTTCTAACTATCTAATTTAATGTTTTTCCGTCCAGTCTTTCGTCTTTTCATGGACGAAGCTGTTGAGCTTAATATGTTTAATATTAAGCTTCTTCATGATTTTCCAATCTTGGAGCTGCAAGGAAGCAGCTGAACCAACGAGCACTCTCTCGATACCTCTGCTGGCAGCGAGTCTGGCTTTCAGAATCACACAGGACGCTGCATGACTTATTGAAAAGTAAAACCGTTTTGGGGCAATGCAGCACAGGCAGTGTAAACTGGGTAATTTGAGTGCTTTTAGTTTGCAGACGCAGTCAACTGAGAGCAGCTTTGTTCTCAACACTCTTGCGCCCCCTGTGCACTTCTTCCAGTACTTTGACATTAGTTTGTAGTTGATTTAACTGTAGTAATACATAAATGCATCAACACTTTTCTTCAAATATCTATCAAGAGCTGTTTGTTGTGAGTGCCAATGTTTGCTTGTGGAGACATTTTGTACAGTTTAACCTCAGCAGATTATTCCAGTAATTCCCAACCCCGGATCTATTTGTCTGCTTGTGGTGAGATGACTCACAGGGACCAAATGTAATTAAATGATTGTAAATGTTCAGCCACCGTGTGTGATTGATGAAGAACGTAAACAGCTTTGTGTGTTTTATCTGATTCATCAAGTGGTCATTAAAGTCTCCTGACGGAACAAACAGGTTGAGTCACATTTCATCAAACATATAACTTTAAAGCTCCGGTATGTAAGATCTACAATGGATTATTACCAGAGTAATTTGTGGATTATCACCTGACACTAAGGATCATTTTTTTTTATTGTTGGCTTACAATAAACGTCTATAGAGCCCAACATGCTTCATCTACAGCAGCAAATTACGGATTGTTGAATTACGAATGTCTTATTGTTACTTTGTGATATTGTTTAAATTTTACACATAGCAGGAGCTGGCTACGCACAACGAGACCGATGTAGACGAGATTTCAGCTCCGCTCAATAGACGATGTGGGATTGCTGGACGATCTTTGCAGAACTTGAAGGTAGTGCAATAATATATGTTTCACAGAGACATGGAACCATGACGTTACTCAGCAAGAGCAGGACTTATTATTTGTATTTATAATTAGGTGACTGACACTATAAATGATGATGTCTCTTTTTTCTGCTGACTCGGTAAACAGGCGACAACCAGTCGATGTCGTGTGTGTGATCACAGCATGTTGCTGCTGCCACCAAAAGGCAACGTGCATGAATTTAGGGGGATGAACCGAAGAACAGTAGAAGAACAGTAGCCTCCAACTCCAGGGAGGCTTTTCAGGACATCTTGTTTCCCCTCCTGCTCCACCGCTGTGACAGTCTGATGAATCTCCTCACTTTATCTCCTGTTTGATAACTGCTCTTCAGTTCGCTGTGACGCCTCTGGGCTACCTGTCAGTTTACACTCCCCACCGCAACTGACTGACTGAGCACTCAAGTCTGACACTTGAGTTCCTCCTCGTAGAAATGAGCATTAAATTCAACCAAAACAGTAGTTATGTGTTAAGGGGCTCGCTCGGGTATAGGAGCTGCCCCTCATTTCAGTCCCACATTGATGAATTATACATGCCTCGCATCACACCTCCCACGCTGGAGCTTATGTAATATCAGCCACGCGTGTAGAAACGTATGCATGTACGTGCTTCTATGTGGATGTATTTATATCCAGACTGGGATTGAGGGAACTGTGACTCATTCTCTTTGCTGTTTATTTTTACCCCACAACCTGCCCACCCACCCACCGCCTATTGCTAAGAAGAAGAAGGAGAAGAAGATGAAAAGATGCTTTAAACATTCCCCAACAGTGCCATGTTGTTACAATATCACCGAATTAAACACAATAAAGTTAATCACTCTCGTGAAGGATGAAATTCTCAGATAGAAAAACTGCTGTAGTGTTAAGAGGTTTACACAAATCTTCCGGTACAGTCACCTCTCTGCTGCATATCTTTGTCTTTGTTTGAATATAAAAAGTAGTTCAGGCAAACGGAGAAAAACAATCCAGCTTTAGAAGACAGACAATTTTAGTATTTCTAATATAACCGGTTCATTTTTAATTCTGCGCTCATGCCAACTAAACAAAAATCAATTTCAGATTGTGCAATCCCTCTCTGTACATTTCGTCTGTTACGAAACAAGTGCCTCCCCGTCACGTGTCTCCTGGGGTGATCCGTCCACTGCCACCCTGCAGCACACACCACTGATGCTCTTATGTGATTATTCGTGCTTTATTCTGTCCATGAGGGGGCGCTCTAGGGAATTGTTGTGGAATGCTTCGAGGAACGTGAATTTCATGAGTTCAGTCAAGGTCCTCTGCTGTGGTAAAATTTGATTTTGGACATTTAAACTTAGTCTTCTGTCCAGGTGTTCAACATTTGCCGTCACGACGCTTTCATTTCAAAACACATCGTAACGGCCTTCATCATTGATTTGTATTATCGGTGTGAGCTTTACGGTGACAGTTTTTCTTGGAAGTTAAATCATTTTAAAGGGCACTCTAGCTGAAAACTCTTTCCTTTATCTGTGATCACATAGTGTAACTATTGTTCTCTGAGAAGAACTGATCAGATTTACTGTGCAGGCACTATTGTAAGAGGCTGCAGGCAGCACAAAGCCAGCATTGTGTTTTATTACATAATGGTACACCTGCCTGACTCGCTCTCGTCAGTGCTCAGCAACCTGCAGGCTCAGCTCACACCTGCCAGCCGTCACCGTCACATTCCTGCTCAGTACAACTGCGCCAAGCGGTGTTTACTTCATAACCAGCGTTTGCGGAAAGGTCAGCGACCCAGCCAGCAGACCGAGAGTAATGGCTAAGATGAATGTGGCCATATCCGCCCTGTTTCAGTGACGGCAGGACCGACAGGTCACGAAGAGGTTGGACGACGGTTTTGCTGTGAATCCATTATTGATGAGACGTGTGTTTATAGCACAACTCATCCGGATTAAGAAACCCCCAGATGATTCTCAGCTACAACTCAAACAAACACGTTATGTAACCCAGCAGCAGAGTGGATGAAGGAGGAAATCCTGTAGTCTTAAAGCATCTGACACTCTCACTCTGCAGCGTGATGCTATCACGCCTGTGACACACGCAGTCTCATCACACTGAGTCTCATACGCTTTGAAAGGTTCAAATCAGAGATTCCAAATGTTTTTGAGTGAAACAGCAAACCAAAGGAAGGGGAAAGAGCAAAGTAAATTTCATCCCAATGATTGGCGACACATCTCCAGATGTGTAGAGTTGCTGGTTCAATTTCCAGGTTGGGAGAATTGAAAGTCAATAAACTGAAATGCAAACAAAAAAAGAAACCTTAGATTAAAATTACCCAGAATGCATTTAATCAATCTCTAAAATGTCGATATAATAATATTTTTAGTACGTCCATGTTCTTCCTTTGTCTGTATTTGAAGGCGAGATGAGTCGGTGACTCTGAAGTATCCTGCAGCTGTTAATGGTTGTCCGAATGTATCATACAGTCTGTATGTGTCAGTCTGGCCACCTTCCCAATAGCACCCTGCCTCCCACCCAATAAGAACTGGGATAAGCTCCATCAACTCTATAAAGGAAAAACGGTCAAAGATAATAGACGGATAATCACCTGTCAGTCAAGAGCTGTACTTGGCTATAATACACCATCAACATCTACTAACACCGGCACCTCACTTTCTGTTCTTCATTTATTCTTCCAGTAGGTATGACAGCTCCGCCGGCCTCAGAGGGGAGCAGGACATTACTCCCACTGCGCCCCAGGTGAATATAAGGCTAATAACTCGATCTACACAGGATCATCGCTGCTTGGATCAGATATTGAGCGGCTAAATGAGTGATGAGGTCTCTGACTCAGTTGTCAGTCCCAGCGGCTCGGAGGATGAATCACCGTGGGGATCCCAGTGATGCAAGTCGGAGCTGGACCGCTGACAGCCACAGGGAGAGGTGTGAGATGCTGCCCTCTTGTGTTGTGTATGGAGAACAGCCTTTGATGTGCTGCATTCAAACTCTGCAGATGTCCAGATTCATCCTAAAACCACGCTGGCAGCTTTGGTAGGCAGTAATGCTGGTAGTAAGGAAACTCAGGGAAATCTAAACATGCTTTTCAGAACATTATATAGGAATCGATTCATTTCTAAAATGCAGGTAAATCTTCTGCAGGATCTGGATGTTTCACCTTGCCGCCCGACTAATACTTAAAGCTTACAGAAGGTTGTCCGCAGTCCTTCCTGTCTGCTGCTGGAGACAGCAATGCTGATGTTTGTCACACTGTTGCACGCGACTACTGTTGCTCGAGACAATAGTCCCTCATCAGAAACCAATCAAAGATGAATGTGGGACCAGTCGGTGGCCAGAATCCCTCATTGTTCTTCCTAAGGAGGAGACGTAGGGGAGACGCTCTGCAGAACAATGGAGGCGAAAAAGGCTATTTTTCCTCATCAGTTAAAATGAAAGGAAGATGTCAGTTTCAAATTTTATTTCACTGACGTCCTACTTCAAGGAGAAGTTTGCCTGTAATGTAATTCATATGAAGATCTTATTCAAAGCCTACACATTTTAATAACAACATCATGCACCATCATCATGAGCGGAGAAATGTGATCTGCTCAGATACTCTCAGATCCGACGCCTCAACTCCAACAGATCGACTTACACCTTAGTGGCTTTCAGCACACCTTTCTTAAACTGAGCAGTAACTTTTTAACTTCTTTCAGCAACTGTTTCGATTGCCGTCTCAACTACTTTCCAACACCCTCTCCCGTTTCATCTTTCTCAAATTTAAACATCAAATGTATTTTCTGTTTAATTTGATCTTATATTGAAAGACATTGTGACTCTCATCTGCCATCAATCAGCGGTGCTTTCTTAATTCCTTAATTCGAACAAAGGATTTTTATCAGACCAACAACATGTTGTGTTTGAAGTGACAGAAGCCAACCTGACTATAAAAGGAACAAAGTTCATTTTTGACATTCTTTTGAATATCACTCCCCGGCTTTGCCCAGATTTCCTTGTGTTGTCACTGCAGAAAAATATGTTCCATGTTTAGGATATTACGGTCCGGGAGGTCGGGTCGGAGGATTTTTCCTAAGTAAACCCAGACAAAGATCAGAGCTCCGTCCAGACGGCAGGCGCTGCTCTGACAGCAGGCCGAGCCTCCAATGGCGACTGGCCTTATGGACTGTTTGTCTGTTGTCTGCCCTTTATATACTGTACGTACATTTTTGAGCAACTGGAGCCAGATCAGCGAGCACAAAGGCACAAAGGCAAGGTCAATAATGTGAAATGATCTGCCGGGTCAAAAGAGTCGGCACGGCTCCAGCCATTGTTGAACGGGTGTTTTTTTCAAAGCAAGCATGCAATCCCCTTGTCTGCACTCACGCTCAACTCTTGAGTATTTCCTGTGGAGGAAACAATAAGACAATAGCAGCGAGTGGCTCAGTAGTCAGTCCTGAAAAGTCCGGCGTCTTTTCTTCATGGTTCCATATTTGGATATGCAAAGTGGCCGTGACAAAATGTAAACAATCTAATATCCACATCAAGGTGAAAAAACAATGAATAACTTATTAATCAAGTTAAAGTCAAACCATTGAAACCACTGATCCCCTTCATCTCTGATGTTTCTCATCTTGTGGGAACTAGTTGTGACCTTGCATGCGGAAGTAAATATGAGGCGCTTAACTTTATAACCTTGTCTCAAATACTCAAATACATTTAGTGATGAGGAATAATAATTCCAGAAATTAAAGTTATACTTTCACCTAGTACAAACACACTTTATCTTCCTCTGCAGATATTATAGTGCAAAACAAAACGCGCGAACCAAGCTAGCTCATTGATTAGCCGACAGACACAATACTACTGTATTTATCTTCATAACAACAAACAAGTTATCATTAAACACAAAGTACAACAGAGGAAGACGGACAAACGGTCCCGCAAAGAGTTCCTGGAAGTGGATCTAAGCAGTTAGCTATGACGCTAACACATGTTTGCCGTTTGGACTCATTCCCAACTTTTGAATTGTAATTAATTTATTTCTAAAGCTGAATGAGGCTTAACGTTATTTCGCCGGAGGTGCAGTTCCCGAATCCGTTGAGGCGGCACGTCACAAGTTAGCACACAAAGTTATCTAAAGGTGGAAAAACACCGGCCCTGAAAGGAAAATGGGCCATGAAGTCTGCATCAACACACTCATGTTTCTTCTCCTCAGTACTTCTCCTGCATTTTCACACTTTACCAAACACTCGCACATATCAAAGGCACATTCCCTGGCCTCTTATGAAACACTTCCTGCCCTCGTGTAGCGGCCGCTGACCCTTATCAGTGCGGCTCAGCTTTTCTCTCACGTTGGTTATAAACTACTGTCCGCAGAGCCGCTGATGACTGGAAACCAGTGGCCCAGTCATCGGCTCTGGCCTGCGCCATTAAAGAATGAAATAACAAAAACAAGGTGATAACAACTTGGGGGCCTTTGTTTTATCAAATGTACAAACACGCTGATTAAATTCCATCACAGCTATTCACATCGCCGCGTCCGTCTCAACCTTATAAACACAACACAATCAAACTGGCTCTGCTGGTGTTGGAATATATATAAAAAAAACTATCAGTGTCAGTTAAATCCTTTCAGACTAGGGAAGAAAGCACATCGCACGTCTGGAATAGAAACAAAATGTCAATCAGATAAGAGAATAAGCGATTGTGTGTTGTTCGGTCATGGAGTCAGGGGTCCAATCACAATGTTTTTGGAGGTCTTGCCCCCGTCATTACGTCGATGAGGCGGCACGTACTGGCGGCTATTTTTGGTGGAATGCCACCAAAGGAAAACACAGTCATGCCTGGGACGGACAAAAGCTCAACTTTTCTCTTTCTCTAAACTTGGTTGCTATTGGAGACGACACGCAGCAAAACAAAGTGCTCGGAGGGATTCAGCAGCCGAGGCTCGTGTGCCAGCCTGAGTTTGATTCCTAACACTTACAATTCATGACAAATTCAGTGTGAGCTTGGTGATAAATATTATAGGATAAATATTCTTAGAATAATACAGAGAGTTTTATAATTATTCTACTGGATGTGGACTTTTAAAATGTCAAAGGCAAAGTTTGTAGCTGCCAACTTTTGCTGACTTCACCGAAAGTTGGCGAACATTTGCTATCCTGAGCCAAAACAAGTACTTCCAGCTCGAAGTCATGAGGGGATGAGAAAAAACCCGGAAGGACAAAGTAGACAAAGTAGAAGCCAGACGCTGGAGGGGGAGTGATGATAAACCACAAGGACACAGACGTTGTTGGCAGCAGATAAATGAGGAGGACTTAGAAGGTGGAGAAGGTCTTACAGAGGAGGACGAGGCAGCAAGTTGATCAACACATCAGAGGAAACTCGTACAGCACTCCTGCAAAAGATTTTATTTGTACAGGAGAACAATCTTTACATTAATTGGCAGTTGTTATAAATATCAGCTGTTCTGCTGGTACAAAATTAAAAAAAGAACATATGGTACAGTATCTACAAGTGCCACTTTGGGTTTTTGTACAACATTGTCTCTTGTTGGATTGTCCGTAGTCCATTCACACATTATTTGAGTATCACTGCACATCACGTCAGGTACACGGTGTGTGTCCGGGGGGGAATGTGTGGCATTTGGACGACATTAGAGCGAGGGGGGCAGCTTTAGTTGTACACCTATGAAAGAGACAGAATTATTGAAGCTTGGCATCTTGCAGCGGGTGTGATGGCATTTTAGAGTCAAAGGGGGGATTGTTAGTTGCTGGGCGTCTCCTTAGGTATTGCAGTATACACACACACACACACACACGCACACACACACTGTGTCGTACAGCCACTTGAATCCAGAACCCGGAGCAGAAAATAAAAATCTGCTCACTCGTTAAACTCATAACAGATAATGGCACTGGGTGTGAATACAAATGTGTTTGAATATCAAAACCCTGTCTGGTGGTTAGTTCGCTCCCGTCACCTATTGGATCTTATGACACACTCTAAAAATACTTTAAACACTATGACTATATGCAGCTCAGGATTGTTCGCAGTTGTGTCATTTTTAAATAAAAACACATGATGTAAAACAGTGCGTACATTAGGTCCTCACCCTTCGATACTTCAGGGCGCCATATAAATAATATGAACTACCCCACTAATGAAAGCAAATAAATTAGTATCCTGCTAGTAGTATTCACATGTACAACCACACAGAGCGACAGCTAATACACCAACACATACATACATGCAGAAACTGCCCCAGGAGCAGCTTCACAGAGATATCATCATCGCCGAGTCATCAGCAGCAACTCACAATTGGTCCCTGAAATTGAGCTAAAACATTCAAACGGGCAGGTACGGACAGTCTGCAGACCGCCCGGTGGATAAAATGTTGTTTTTCAGGATGACATCTCGTTTTTCCCAAACAACTTTTGCTTTAAATTTCTGGGGAGTTTTGCAGCTCAAAAAACATTTCATCTTTATAAAAAGCACTACAATTTTCAAATCCTCGACCAGTCAGGCTCCAGTTCATTTCTGTGCAATATCGCCCTCGTGTGTTCCAAACCGGTACTGGAGGTGAGTTGTGTCAGTTACATAACTCATGAAAATACACAGCATTTATCTTGAGAGACACTGAACCTCACAGCAGCCACACTTGACGACACATTCGTAACAATCGTAAGATTTGGGGAGGGTTTCTAATATGCAAGCCAATGTTAAAAACTGAATACAGCAGCAAAATCTTTGCTGTGAGATCCCCAAAAGTGATAAATAATGATAAATAAAGCTAGAAAGTGAGTTACTTTGGCATTACAACCCAACTCCTTCCTCTCTGGGACCGGGGCTGTGCAGCTGGGAAATCTCTTATAACTCTTGGTCATGTAGTGAGTGCTGAATCTTTCCAGTATGATCAGTTCGTTCAAGCACATTCTTCATGCTTTCACTTCATTTGGATGTTATCACAGAACTCCGTGCATCGCTGTGTACTGAAATAGGCCAGACCAGAGTAGTGTCACCACATGCTGTGCTGAAACAAGGCAGAAGAAATTCAGTGCAATACGCAAAGTTAAACTTAAGGGACATGGGTTTTAAAAACAATAACAGAGAACACTGGCAGAAAAGGAGCCGGCGATCAGAGCAGCAGAATCTGTCCGACCGTCTTCAGGGAGGGACGACTTTCCACAGCGGACCAAAGAGAGCTGGAACATTGTCACCCGAAAAAATCTCCGACACAGGATTGTTTGTCTTGCTGACTGCACGTCAGCAAAATAACCTTGTTCAGTAGCAAAACCCTTTTCTTTACACCTGAATAGGAGGAATCTAATGTTGATATAGGATGTGAATGAAGCTCGTTCAAAGCAAATGAGCCACTTTGCAGTATTGAGGGCTCAGTCAGGCTTCTCTCTGTTTTTAAGCAGCAGTTGAACATTTTACCGACAGATGTTTATTCACCAATGAGATCAATGGTGCGCTGATCCGGGAGCATGTTAGCTTAGCATAAAGACTCGGAACGAGCGGGGCAAGAGGCCCTCAAAAGATCAATAAGCAGAAATTATCTGTGTACAACTGATAGTTTTGCTGTTTTACGGTGCACAGACGTGACAAAGCCTCCAGGAAGTTGTCTTTGTACAAGCCAGGGCAGATGTAGACTAAGTTTCCAGACTTAATGCTAAGCTAAGCTAAGGTTCTCCTTGCTGCAGCGTCATCAATCTGTCAGTGTTATCAATCTTCTCATCCACATGCTGTCAGGGAAGCAAGTTATCATCCTTCCCCGAGCTAATCCTTTAACTCCGACCGGAGTTCTTGTTGGCACAGAACGAGTCGATACTTTGTCTCGTAGCACAGACGCTGGTTTTCTCCTCCACAACTACTGATTTCAAACCTTTTGAGCAAACGTGTCTCCATTTACAAAGTGCAAAATTCAAAGCTGTGTCTTGCTAGTGAGATGAATGATGCAACGTTTAAGCCATGTTAGGAAAAGGAATGATGCTGATGATCTTTACTTGCTGACTTAGCGGTGAGGCTGCTATTAAATAAGGGCAAAGCTGATGGACACTGTTGGATTGCCACTTTCTTAAACACCACTGCTCAACATTTGTTCTCACACGGCGACTAAAATGCATTCTGACGATCACACGTTTCGCAGATCATCGTTACAGGTCATCACTTTGCTGGTTTCACAAAATTCACCAGAAGTGCATCAGGGAGCCTTCAAAAGTCAGTGCCACGGAGGCATCTGGTTGTCCCAGAGAAGGCCGTTGGCATAAAGAACTGATGTTACTCTGGAAACACCGCAAACATGGCTTTCAGTCCAGAAGCTGAAGATGACGCCGTCTCCGCCTGGTGCTGCTCTTTGACGTGAAGACAATCTGCCTCCACTGAGTTCCCGCTGCTGCAGAGAAGGGGCTCCTGTTACAGTGGCATAGTGGCTTTAACAGGACAGAGACACTGGGGAGTGCTTTGTCTTCGGCTTCCAGCACTAAAGGTCCAGAGCGTTTCTGCCTCCATCGTTCCAACAAACCTGGCCACAACGAGCGCTAACAAGTCTCTGATTGGCTCGATTCATTACGCTCTTCTTGTGGCAGCGCCTGTCCTTCAACTCGGTGAGGGTCTGCCTCAAAGGGTGGCCAGGATGCGTGAGAAAGATATTATGACAGAGAGGGTGGTCTGGCCAACACCGAACACCAGAGCCTCCAGCGGTGCCATGTCCTTGCCCGCCACGCGGTACACCCCCGCCACTGCTGCGCCTGACGGAGAGAAAATACACAAGCATTAATAAACACAGAGTAAACAGACAGAGAGGCACGCAAACAGCTGTCTGTCACGGCCTGTCGACGCCTCACAATGACGAGCACAAAGGACAAACACATCCTCCCTCGTCATGTTTTTTGCGTGTGAATATTAAAATTTGGGAAGCATTCCTGTGTGTCTCCATACAGCCTGTGGGGATGTTATTCAATGCCCAGACACATACTGTGTTGACTCGCCGCTCCTCCTACAACGGTTTGTCATGCTGATCCAGACAACATGCTGTTAGGGCGATCGTCATGGAGACAGACCGGGCGTCACATGGCAAGAAGGGCTTTTTATGAATCCGCTCAAAAGAGAAAGGCTTGATTTGGTTCAAAACTTAATCCAAAAAATGACCTTCCTTCACTTGTTCTTGGCTCAGATTGCCTTGTTCTGCCCTGCTGCTCTTAGACTCTCAGCTAGGTCAGTGGGTGCATTGAGGGTGAGAGGAGGGAGTTCATGCAGTCACAAGTCGTCTCTCCCTGATCGCTACACATTAATAATAAAGCGTCTCTCTATTTTGGGGGGCAGCTTGCAACCCTGATGGGGAGTGACCTGTGATCTGTGACACTTCTACAGTGAGTGGTAGGTAATGAAACACAAAGCAAAGCTGAACACCTGCACCTGTGACAGAGCAGGTGTTCCCTTGAGGCCCTCATCATCATCATTTTAGATATTTACTTTTCTTGGGCATCCTCAAATTCAAATCCCCTTTTCTAAACTGAGGCAACCTCGGTACTGACATCTTCCTTCCACTCCTGTTGTCCTCAGATTGACATGAGTGAACACACACAGTCCCTACAAGCCCTCCCTGTCTCCTCCTGTCTTCTTCTGGTTGAGTAGATGCTGAGCACAGTTGAGCTCAGCCTAAGAAAGGATGATCAAAACAAAGAAAACAAAACACTACAAGTGGATTGGTGGAGGTACGATACTTACTGGTGATGACGCCTCCAGAGAGGGAGGCCAGGAAACCCACGCTGACCAGCACCAGGGTTATGAGGCGGCCCCTCTTGTGACGCTGCAGCATGACGAACATGAGCAGCCCCACCGCCCCGTGGACGAAGAGCGAGGAGAAGAGACACCACAGGAACACCCAGTACCACATCTCTGACAGGGAGGAAGACAAAACACAGCAGAGGCAGGGAGGCCAATCAGAAATGGACCAAAAGCATTCGTGTCCGACGTGAAAACACTCAATAACGTCCATGTTTTGACTGAACCGGTTTGACAGCACATGTTGAGGCAGAAACGAGTCAAATAACTTTATAAGCTCTCAGATTCAGTGTCCTCTTAACCTTTCGGTCCTCATAATCCCATATCAGTGACAGCTAATTACATGGGAGCCTTTGTGGGACTCATTACTCATCCAGCCCTGAAAGATGTTATCGAGCAGGTGTTTAGTTGAAGACAGTTCATAAGCTGCTTGCTGATGTGTGTGCGCAGCTGTTTTTAAAACGCGTGTGTTTCAATATCCGTTTCTCAAAAAGCTAAAATTATTCAGTGTGCATGTTCCTCACAGTTCTGCTTGTTTTCATTTGTATAAGTAAATTATTACATTATTAAAAGGTGCAATAAGTACAAATCCAGCAAGCCAGAGCCTCATACGTCACACTCCAAACCAACAGGGGGCAGCATATTACCAGAAAGTTGGGGTGTCCACCTCTATTGTAAGAATAAAGGAGATGCTAACTTCCTTAGCATGAACTCTAAGGTGAAGCTCTCTCTTTTACACACAGTAGATGCTGAGAGAACCAGATGGCTGATACAAGTGGTTTAAGGATTTAAGGTTTGAGGATTGATTTGCCATGAATCAATAGATGTCAGAGCTGATCTGTGTCAGAGCTCATCCAACAATCAGCCAGCCAACTTCAGCTTGACAGTGAAACAACATGACTGAAGGAGGAATAACGGTTGTGCACTCCTCTTTTAGGGGCAAAGATGCTTTGATGTCCTAACTGTGCAGACAATTATCTAAGTATACAACTAGCTCCACCAAACGCAATGGTTATCTTTGGGAAAAAAAAGGCATTTTTAAGCTTCCCTACAGCGCCCAGACTGCAGCGCCTTCATAAAAGATTTAACGAGAACAAACATAAAAGTAAACAGCTTTACGGAGCAACAAAGCAGGACAAAATCAGAGGTCACCACCATTCAAAATCTCTCTTATCCTCTTCCTCCTCATTCCCTCCTTTTGTCTCACAAGCCTGCTTAAAGAGCTGTGGCCTCGTCGTACATCGCCAGCGAGGGGCCTTGCTTGGAGCCAGTGGCAGCGTGGGAGCGAGGAGAAGCCGGCTTGCCATGAGAAATGGACAGAAGAAGGGGGGCGTCTAATCCATAGTGAAGGAATGTTATGTAAAGTACGAAAGGTATTTTGCTTGGACGATGGAATATAAACAGGAAATGAGACGTTGTTCGACGTAAACAATTAAAGATCCTGTTTGTTCTTCTGAAGTATTTCTAAGCCCAGAAGGAGCTTGTTAGCATCTCCATTTAACCCAGTTGGTCCACACTCGACTGAGCTCCGATCTATTTATTGATCCGGCAATCAGCAGTCGGCACATCTTTCAGCAGAGAGAGATTTGTCGGTACAGCTACACAGCGGCTCTTTGTCCTACATGACTGGGCACTGCACACAGTTAGATCACAAGGCACCCACTACTGTCTTGTTACAACCATCGCCATCTATTCAGTCAGGGAGGAGGGAGACGTCTGAGATGGGACAGGGAGAACAAGAACGACAGAGAGAGGTGGACACAGGAAGTGTATAGAGACAGAGACATCACAGCCACAGTCCCTCATCTGAATTCATTTGCACAGGCCGGGCATGTCACCCAGTATAAGCCTGATGGGAGGGCGTGTCCATCAGCCGCTGTTACTGTATGTCCTGTGACCACCACGATCGGCGCCGACTTCCCTCTGAGAGGAACCGATGATGGGCACGGTCTGCCGTTAACACCCGTGGAGAACCAAATGTCAGTGAGCGGGGTGAGACATGCACGTGGCTCTAGTGCTGTGTCATGTGCAGAGATATCATCCAAACACAGGCCAAACACAGTTAAAGCATGGCATTAACGTCTGCTAATCCCCAAATACAGACCGAGGTCTCTGTCGACACGGCAGCTTAAGAGCTCGCCTGTCAACAGAAGAGCATTTAAAAAACAAAAAAAATCAAGGGATCACATTTTGGTCCCTTGATAAGAGGTCAGTGGATCCACACAAGCCTCAGCAGGACAGGGACATGTTGGAGTGGAAATACTGCAGGATCCTAAACTCTGAGATCTGCTGGACTGCTGATTTCATCCTTCACACCTTTCAGAGGCTGGCCGGGGTCCCGCGCTGCTAAACTGCATCACTGTGGTCGAAGAGCTCTAGAGAGAGATCATCGGTTACAAACACCAGGTTCCATGAGAATAGGTGCTGCAGCTGCTCACTACCGCCTCTTGAGGAAGAGAGTGGTATTACGAGACAATACAAGCTTGTTGCGTTGCACGAATGATCCCCTTAAAGGGTCAATACACCTAAACTACAAGCATATTCATTGGGACTATTTCTTTGATTGAAAGTAATTCCAGCTACATCATAAACAGGATATCTATTTGTTGAAGTAAACTCACCAGAGCCTCAAGGAAAGGGTTAACATCGTAAACTTTAAATCAGTAGTGGACTGCTTGTTGTTGTTGTCCTCGGCTGATATATTCCCCCGCTGACCTTATCTCATATCTCAGGTCATTTTTCAGCCGGTTGGTAAACTACGAGGTTGAGGGGGGATCAGGTGGCGGCTTCCCTCCCCCTGCTCACCCGTCAGCTCGTCACAGTTCTCTACTTACTGCTGCACCACTGCGTCCACCAACTTCTACATGCGCTGCAGCTTCCTGCTGACTCAGCATCATTAACTACCTCTTTTTTTTTTTCTTTTTGCAAAGGCTTGATGCTTGGTGTTTCTCAACACAGGATGTCAGCTGCATTTCATAAGATGGCTCAGGGCCAAGTCAGCTATGACTACATGTCCGCCTGTGCTTCACTCTCACACTTTGCAGGGAGGAATACAAGAATGTATGTTATCTGGTGTGAATACGACAGATCACTCCTGTTGTTCCCGTGTACATCGGTCAGCAGGCTGAAGTAGAAAATACTGACAGTGTTTTGAACTCATTGTGGCCCTCTTTTTCCTTCAAGTTGTTACAGAGGAAGTGAAGCCTGCCTGAACAGGAAACGATCAAATACATCCCGTTATTTTTTTTCTCGTTCTTGAATTCCCTTTTTCTTGCATATGGACGATAAGTGGATGTGAAGATCAGTTTTTTTCCCGGTGTATGAAATCGTGGACAACCATACAATCCTAACTACAGTTAGGACTGACACCTCAGCCAATCATGATGCGACAATCACACATCTGCAGATTATTAATACCCACAATAAAATGATATTGCACCATTCAATATCAAATTGTGAATTTGGTTTTAACTCATTCCCACTATTTTGTAACATCAGACTGTTTATGATGCTATTTCTAATTGTCCCTTTATCACTGGACAGCAAGACAAAAAAAAGGGGGAGGGAGAATACTTAATTTACTACACAGACAAGGATTCACGCAGCAGAAAGATGGACATTTGTATATCATCCACTGACTGAGTGTGGACAGAGGAGTGGCACTTCGGATGAAGCCGGCATCACCCAGATTCTGCAAGTGTCATCTGTGGGGTGGTGGCTTCCTGCTCGGTGAGCATGTGAGCCGGAATATCACACTATGCTGGTTTATTCCGCAGCGTTGTAGCTAGGCTGCCCGACTCTACATGCTGCTGATGGTGATGACTTGTGTGCTCGCATCCCAACACATGAACACAGCAGAATAACGGCACCTTTCGCTCCGCATACCTGTGAAGTGCTGCAGCGCCGTCCCTTGCACCCAAAGGCTCAGCACTTGCTGCACCGACAGATTAACAGAATAATCCCTGTTCGTTGTCATGTTTGTGCCGCCGCCGCCCGGGTTCGCACCCCTCTTTATAGTATAGCTGTACTTGGTTTTAAAGGAAGGCATGGGGGAGAGCAGGGTGGTGAGGATGTGAGGCGGCTCTCCCCGGCGCGGCTCGCCTCTACCGGTGCCTCTGCTTCGGCTTGATGTCCGTCTCCACCTCGGGAAGGGAAGGGCCGCTGGCTGGTCGGTTCATCCTCGGTAGTGTCGGTGGCGTCTGTATGGAGGCCATGATGGGATGGCAGGAAAGCAGACGCACGGTCGGCTCGTCCTACATCGACTAGCCCTGCTACATAACCCTTAAAGGGCCAGTAGCCTCATTCTGGGAAGGGAGATGCAGTTTACGCAGGAACCATCTTCAGGCGACTAAAGTCGCTTTATGAATGGGAAAGTGGAGTAAAGACATCTTTAGATACAAAAGGGATATGGACAACAACAAAAAAAAGTTTACGTATATACTTTCATGTCATTTTGTGCATTGAATCAAACATAACAGTCTGATTCCTAACTAATCTGTAATATGTTAATATTTCGTTTTACCGGTTGCTAAGCAACACGCAAGGAGCGCATCAGCACTGTATTTGGTGCTGATGCGGTGCTGCCATGTCACCACACGATGTGTAACAACCAATTAGATGATATGATGGATCTGATGAGGTATGAAATGAGTTTAATATAACAACAAGGCACACGAGACAGAATTTAAATATAAAATTATATCAGGCTAAACAGCTATTTTAAGAGCAGCAACAAGTAAACTGCTATATCAGCCCCAACAGACTGATCTGAGAACAGTTGTATGATATTCTAAATAGTATAAATGGCAGTTAGTGTAGGGAACCTGATGTACAGGATGAATGTTCTGGAACGTTTCTCAAAGGAGTGCAGTATTTTTAGAAGTGTCCCAGTTCAGAGGTATGAAGGTGAGGAAACGTCTGACATTTGACATCTTTCTGATTGTGTTGAGTTGTCTCCCAATCCAAAGGTGAACAGGCTGAGATATAATAGACTACTGTATCATGAAAGAATTTATGAATGCTCACATTGTTGATATGTTTAACTAATCCCTTGAGAAGATTCTAGGTTGGAGAATTAAGATGCAAAGAAGAATTACAAGTACACACTATTCGTCCCTAAATGCAAATATCCTTTATATAGGACCATTAAACAAGACTACATTTATATGTTTTGTGTCAGTACTTTTTTTCCTATTTTTGAGTTGCTTTGTCTGTGTAACTACACGACACTCCTTTCATCTTATACAGTAAAGAAATTACTACTCCATACCTCCTGTCTTCCTCATTATAAGGAAGTGATACCCTGCCTGTGTGAAACTGTATTTGAATGTCAACTGTGGATGTATTGTAGATGCATTATTCTCTTTGACAGACACCACAGTACACTGATCGGTGGTCAATGAAGGGAATAAGGCAGACAAGATATCCAAGATTCTGGTTTGGAAATACAAAATACAACTTTCATAGCTTGCTTGAAATATCTACTAAACCCCAAACATTATTTCATTGATTATTTATCATCCACTGCCCCACAGGTCAAACTCCAAAAAAAAAGATGTGTCAAAAAACTCAGAGCATGTGTCAGAAATCCAAACACTAAATTTGATCTCTACAACTGAGTCATTGAATTTCCACCCTACTAAAAAATGCAAAACATTCATAACAGTCCAGGATTACTAATTCGGAGCATAAAGCTCGCACACCACTTTACATCAAGCCATCACTTCTCCAGAGTCATTTCCTCTGAATTTTCCTCCTACAGAGTCTTGCATGACCTTGCTTCTTCTTTCCTCGGAAGTAAATCAAAAGATTAAGCAAACTATCAGTTCTTCCTGGAGTTAATTAACACGCCTCGGCATTTGTCCAGATCATTTAAATGGCACCTTTCGATGCCAAAAACCTTGCAAGTCTTGAAGGAAATATTTTTCATCTCAAATCCCCTGTGCTGCCTTGATTGGCTTTTCTTTGAAAAGGTTCAGTGCAGAGTGCTTTCTGGGCTCGCCCCAAAGGCCTTGAAAACTGCAGTTATTAAGCAAATAAAAAAGGCCAATCTGGCTCCATCAGTGCCAAAACCACTACAGGCCCATTTCAAAGCTGCCAGTCATCTGTATGATCACACAGAAAACTTTTTAGAAAAATATGTAGTGGATCTTCAGATTGTTTCGCAACAACTCAACAACAATTTTACTTCAAATTACAATCACTTGTCCGTAAATCACTGAATGGCTTAGATTCAAAGCACTTACCCAAACTCCTTCACCGGTGTCGACCTTGCAGACCGCTCAGGTCGGCTGCCTCTGCCTCTGTAGTTATTAGGATTAAAACCTGCAAAGCTGCTTTCAGGCACTTTGTTGCCGAACTTTGGAAGACAAAGCCAGAAGTCCTGAGACTGGAAACATTGCTGAGTGTTTCTTACTGATTTTCTTATTTTTACTCTGCATGTTCTTAAGTGGGGATCAGCTTCAGCTCCCCGTGACCAGGCACATGATGAGCGGTATAGAAACTGGATGGATGGATTTTATTAACTGTTTCTGTGAAGCTGGTTCAGGAAAAACCGGTCGGTGGTTGAACTGGTTGGTCTGGTTTGAACTGGTTGAACCCCTGTGATTAAAACCATATTATTTTTATGTTCATCCTCCCAAAGAGAGTAACAATTAAGTTGAGTGTATTTTCCCCATTGTTGAATGGATGTGGAGGCTGGGCAGCGGTGAGAGAGGTGGAGTTACGGGGGTGGGGGAGATGAAGGAGCAAACACATCAATGGTCACGGCAGTGGGATGAAAGAGCTCTTTGACTCTCCCACAGCTTTCTGCATCTTTGGATTGATCTGAAATGTCTCAGTTGCACGGATCCGAGAACAAAAGATGTATTTACTCTACACTCCAGCCCTTTAATGTCAAACCACAGATACACACTGACAGAGATAATATAGGTTTTTCTTTATCCTCCAGGGAGCACATGGAAATAAACAAGATATTAACATATCAAATGTGCTGTGTAGATTTAATGAGCAGCTGGCTGAATGCAAAAATAAAGGTCAAGCAAGAATAAGGTCAGAAGCATAATGAAGGATCCTGACTAAATAGGGAAGTAAACAACTTAATATGTCTCTCTTCTTCAAAACATGATCCCAGTTGGAAAGCTGATTGCTTTCATGGATCTGACGAGTCCTTCCTCCGGCCAGTAGGTGGAATCCTTCTCCTACTTTTCTCCTCGCCTGTTAGTTTGCCAGCTTGTCTTCTACAGCAAATCACATCTAGAGAAGAAAACAACAAAAGGTTCGAATTTAGAGGGTCACTGGAATCACAATTCCTTTTGATAAGACTTTGGTATGTGACTCTTGACTCACTGTCACTATCACACAGGCATCATTATGTCCTTTCATGTGTCACCAAGAAAAGGCTTTGTCATATCTATCATTGCATACTTCTGAACCATCAGCCTGCTTTTGAAAAGTGAGGAGTATCTGCATGCCATGTGAATCCCCTTTTCCACAGGAGGCTTTGACAAATGTTTTCTTGTCTGGAATGGGGGATTTTTTGGGGCAACATGAGACGTCAATGTATCCCGGACAGATTCATGCCGGGATTGTTCTTCGCCCACAGACGCAGCCTGAGGTTGTGTACGGACCTGCAGCATTTTTATCTGAAGGGTTTTTTTCATCCCACGTATATTGTGCCTATTGTATTCATCTACACCTCAGTGTAACTGAATCTGCAAGGTGAGACGTCTCCCCCTTGAACTTCTGCTGCTGTGGTCTTTATGCCATTCCGTCTCTCAGCGTATTTTCTTGTCCCTCTTTTGCCCCCCTCGGGCGGACGGCCTTGACTCAGGTGAGTCATGAGCGAAGCCCCCTCATCTGGCTAACATCCCTGTCACAGCTAGGACATTAACTGGAACCAACCGGCTGTGTGATTACTCACCCAAGATACTGCTGCTCGATGGTGAGACTGGGCGACTGTCCTTCAGCTGTTTCAGTGTTTCTTCTTTCGTGCCGTCTTTGTTCGACCAATTCATAAGTGGAAATCCATCTATAGCCAGGTGAAACTAGAAGAACAATGGACGTATACAAGCAGTGTGTCTTATTACAGCAAAGTGATGTTGTCATGCTCATATGGTCACAAGGACAATGTCAACATGCGGATCTTAAGCAAGAAGCCTATAACTGATATATCTTATATCTATATCTTAGTTTAGCATATTAGCAGGATAATACTTGCTAATAACATCCAAACAGTGTTATTAGATTTGCAAGTATTCAGTCATACATAATATTTATTTTCATTTTTGTGTAAATTCATGGTCAAACAAAGTTCACGAGTTCATCTCTCCGATGCCCCTTTGTAGTGAGAACAAGGGGTTCCCAGAGGATCGTACGCGGGGGTTAACGTAACTCACCTTTGATGGTTCTTTGAGGGCAGGTGTTCACAATCACAGTTTAAACAACAGCTCCGTTTGAAGTGGTGCGAGTTATTCAGAGGGAATGAAAGATTTCCATCTCGCTTTTGGCTCTGCGGGGAAAATCGCTCCACCTGAGACCACAGTGGGCTTGACCACAACGGCTGCACCTGCACCTGCCCCCAGCATGCACTTGTCTTCATCCTCTCTCCCATTGATCTTCCTTTATCTTTATGCAAACATGTAACGTCACGCCTTAGGTACTCATTCCTCATTCGTATGCTATATACGAGATATTTATTTTCCTGGGAACTGACAACCCGCTGACACACTTGATGAACGGCTCTGTGATAGATGAGGAAACGTGTTGCCGTGGCAGCGAGTGGTTGACTGAGGGGTTTCTGTGATTAGAGGGATGTTGTCTCTTTGAAGGGGTTACATCAAAAAAAGTGTTGAGTGACCGCTGATGCTGCTGTTCAACTGTGGGAAACTTTGGGCAATGTAATTCTGATGAAAGACAACCAAACCTTTGCTTCTGGCTAGAAATGTTTAGCTGTGGCTCGAGACCACAGTGAGTCATTGCAAAGACGACAAGTTGCTTCATGTACCTGTGCGTGGGCGGATCTGGTATTTCATCCAGGAAACGTTCCCTCAGGGCTCATTTTTGTGGTTCAGGTCACATCAACAAGTACTTATTGAAGTGTTATTAACTTGTCCTCATCAATGACTTTTACTCTGATTATTTGTTATTGCATAACAATAAAAATACGTGTTTGTTACAGCAGTGAAAAGAGATTAAAGTGCAAGGTGGACTGTTGATTAGAAAGGATGACAACTACACATTTAGGCTTTAATGAATCCTAATATCAGCATGCTCTCAAGGCTGATGTTTAGCATGTTTATTAGTTCTGGTGTGAGCATGCTGTCACCTGCCCACCTGCACAAAACACAAAGTAAAACTGAATCCGAAAGGAATTAGTCGTATACGTTGCATCATTTTGGGTCAATACTGGAAAAGTACAAATCTTTGCCTGATGTCATCAGACCACTTACAGCATCAGCCCGTCTGTTCTAGTCTGTCTGACTGAACACAGTGGAGGTTTGTGTCTTGCTCATGAGGCTTCAGGCAACTTTCTGTTTTGAAACCTGCTGGATTTGGCAGTGATGTTTTGGATGACTTTGACAGCTTTTACAATAAGTCTGTCGGAAGTTCCACTCAGGAGCAGCCAGTTTTTTGGGAAATCCTGTTGACAGATGGGCACTCCTTGGCCCAGGTACGCTCCTCCAGCAAGTTCTTGGAAAAGGTACTTCTTTGCGTAATCATACCGACAGACGGACACACCAACACCAGCGTCGTTACCTCCTGAGGAAGACATCAACGGCTATAGATTCACTAGCAACTCATCCTAAAGTCAAATCTAACGTCATGGTGGTGCTGGATGAAAGGTCAGGAGATCACCAAAACCTGTTGGATCCATCCTTTGGGGACTAGTGAAAGGCAACCTTTCCAATATATTCCAGTCTAGACTGGACAGACGAGACCAAAAAAACTGTGTAAAGAAATTGAAAAGTGACGATCAGAACAACCATGTAAAGTCTTGTCACAGATGTCTTGACGCAGAAATTACATGTTAAATATATTGTAACACTCCACTTGTGCAGCCTCCGTATTCAGACTATGAAACAGCTCAAATCTGAAACTTCACTTATAGCGTTTAACCCCCCCCTTGAGGCCAATATCCATCCCGGGATCACTATAACTTGTCTGGAGCGAGGGGGGGGAAAGAAGGAAAGAGACGAATTCCAGCGGTATGTGGGTGATGCAGACAAGCTTAACACCAAGTTTTCCATAAGCATGAATGTTCCCGGCACGTTTTGAGTCAGTTTTCATCGCAAGCAGCCAAAACCATCAGGTCCTGACAGGCCTATCAGCGTTCGGGATCTGGGTTTACTGAGGCTATTAGCACACTGGTCTTTCTTCCATCTCAGGTCTTTTCAAAGTCCAGGTAAGTTATAAAATGTAGCAGGGTGTGTCCGTCTAACGGAGGACCCCAACAAAGACCAGGAGGCATTTACGGGTCCCACTGATTAGACGGCTTGTGACGGAAAACACTTGAATTACCAGCAAAGACGTCCTCTGAGATAAGAGCCCTCATGTTTTTGTTGCCCAGGACTTGAGATGAGGAGGGTTTATAGAGGACAAATTCCTCAGCAGCCCATGTATGACCGACGAACAATATGTCGGAGTCTTATCAACCGGACCGACTCAATGGACACTAGACAAACACACGTACTTTGGGGACATTGTGAGGCTCATGTGTGATACTATTGTCCTGAAACAAGTTTGAAATCTCAGCATCACAATCATAAAGGCTTTTAGTTGGAGATACGTGGAACCAGAGGCGCCTTGGGGTCGGAAAAACTTATAATGTAAAGATATTAGAAAGCCTCTCAGCCAGGTTTGTGTTTATCTGGCTAATGTGACAGATTTAAGGATGTGACAGACGGAGTCACTCGTCTCCGTCCCAGAGATGCCATCTTCCCTGATAAGCCTCATCCGCAGCGAACGACTCCATCAGACGACTTCCTGCCTGCATGCTCGGAGCAGACGTGTCCTCTGAGACTGTGTATGATACATACAGTAGGTGTGTGCAGCAGTGGGTGTATCCAGTGTACGATATATGTCTCAGTGCAGATACCCATTCCCAGCAGCCCGGTGGGTTTTCCACTAAATGCATTAGTTCATATGAGTCATGCTTAAAGCCAGGAGTGGTGAGACTAAACAAACTGGGAGCAGTGATTTCACTCTTGGGAAGCCCCAATTCTTCACAAGTAGATCTGTGTCACTCCTTACGTTACCCAATCATCCGGCTGCTCTCAGCCTCTTTACATGAGCAGTCTTAATCATTCATATTCAGCTGAAAAACACACTGACAGTTAAAAGCTAACTCCCACTCGGGCGGTCGCCTGATCAGAGCTCAGCAGTTGTAACTGGACGATCAAGTAGCAAATCAGTGTGCACGAAGATTTGAGGGTCTTTAAAACCGTCTTTCAAAGTGTAAAAAGTCGGGAGCAGAAGGTGAACCGTGTCTGCTGCGAGGGGCAGATCATTAATTACTGCAATATGGGGTTATTCTTAGAGAAATACTCATTCAGCAACTGGAACATGGAGAAGAGTTGAGATTAATGAACGTGCCTCTGCTCTTTATTTTGTTTTTGGGACGTTTACACTCCAACAGCTCCAGTTGACCACAGAGAGATGAATTATACACATTGAGGCCACTTTGTATCAAACAGAATGCTTGAAATTCTTCTACAATTCTACAAGATACGTTTCCTTTTGATTGATTTGTTCCCACTTTTTGATGACAAACCGTGTGGGCATGAGATGAGTAAATTGACAGATTGAATTGGACCCCCAACATTTAATTTTTGCTTTCAAAAACGTCATTTTATTATAATATCTGAAGTCCTTCACTCAAGAACGAATCAGGAAACACATAAGAAATACTAACGGATTAATTAAAGTGAACTTTGATGTCTCTAAAACTAAAACTAAAGAATGCAGGTCATTATCATCATTTATTAACCTGACAAAGAACATTATTACATTTTTAAACAAGACTTTGCATTAAAGAACGGAATATTTGTGGCATGAAAGTGCTCAGATAAGAACAGAAAGCTTTCACCAAAGGGAGGAAGACAATCGACTCCTCTTCCATTCATGCTGGAGTCTTATTGAAAGAGACAGACTGTCAGTGAAATATTCCTATTTCACTTCCTTTACAGACCTCAGATCAGCTTCTGTTTCATGCCTGGCCAGTTTAATTAAAAGAGCAGCCCGGGGCCGGTGCGGCGCCTCGTTCCAGGTGAGATTAGAGTTTGCTGAAGCAAGAAAGAAGAAATCAGTCCGATTAATTATTAAATGCGTTTGAAGACAGCAGAGAGATGCGAGCGAGGAAACACTTTCTCGTACATGCAACTAAATGTGTCAGGTTAAAGTAAAAGTCACGTGAAAAAGCAGAAAAACAAACTCGCTGGATGTTCCACGAATCAGCCGTCAGTCCTGAGAGGAGACGACCTGCGAGCCTGAACCACAGCTGTGTGTGTCTGGGATGCACTGATGCCTTGCACATTATTCTAATCGTCTCTATTAACTTAATACCTGCTCAAGCAGTCTGACATGACGTAAGAACACGTGTTGTACTTCCAGCCTCTGACCTCGTGTTGACGTGTCTGTCTCCGCGCTGCTCAATGACAGAGTGTCGCCCAGGCTAACAACAGTGTTCCTCTTTGGGTTCCGTGCCCAGAGAGCTGATGTCATGGGCGCTGAGCGGTGCCAGTCTGCATCAGCTGGGCCGAAAATTACAGGCCGTCGCCGAGAACACTTGCTAACATGGATACACAGCGAGGACAAACAACATAACAACGTTCACTGCGGAGGGGATCATTATAACATGATGTTTCCATTCCAATAGCTGTAGTTAGCCGGACTATTTTTATCAGTAAGTACACCGAGGGATGTAAATATCTCAGTCAGTGTGGGATACGATGTGGAAACAGGAGCTGGGAGCTGCAGGATGTTTCAGTTATAATTAATTAATTCAGTTTGTTCTGCTTCGATGGTACACAGGCCGTCGATCATCGCCATCCAGCCTTCAGTCAAACACTCCAAAAGAGTTTATAGGATAAGAAGATTAACTTCTTTGCTTTTGTACTAAGGTAGAATTTAATCCTGTGTTTGCAAAACATTTGCAATCTCCTGCTGAACATCGTCCTATAACCGCACAATCACACGTTCGCTGTCAGTCAAAGTATCTTCCTCTGCCAGATATGAGAGCAGCATCTTCACCGTTTCTGCTTCTGTTGTTGCTGCTGTTCAAATATTTGATGAGGGATCAGATGTACAACAGATGCCCCCTTCTCGCTTTGCCCTTTATTTGTATGCATGCGGTCGGTCATTATGGTTTTTTGGCTGAATAACCTGATGGGTCACAGTTCAGCGATGGAGCTTCAAATGAAGAGGAAGGGAGGTCTGACAAGGTCGACTGCTTCTCCCATCTGTCTTACCTGTGTCTCTGGTGGCTGCTTCTTCACTTACAGACCCCTCGGTGCCTTTCATCGGGCGGAGAGAAAGAGCACAAAGTACCCATGCATACCTCCGGCACAACCTGAATGCATAATAGGATCACACACAAAGGACGAGGCCTGCTAGTCTTTTACAGTCTCCCTCGGAGAGTATTAGAAACATGGAGACTTTCTGATCGGGCACAGTGGGCCCATTTGGACAAGAAGCAGCATACCGGTGGCTTAAATTGCATTGTGAAAAAAAAAAAGTTTTGTATGTGTATAAGTGTGTCAGAATAAAGACATTCCTAAGCATAAAACCTCCCTCTTTAACATCTGATGTGTTTAGCGCTCGCTGCTCCCAGAATGCCGAGTATTTTCTCGCTCTGGGCTGAGCTCAAGGGGAAGGCATGCGGGCCTGATCCCAGGGTCGCCACACTTAAAAGCCCATGTGGACGGCAGCCAGTCAGTGTGAAGGCACAGCAGCAGAAAGAGACTCTCGGTGAGCTCGGCTGCATGTGTGTTTGAGCGTCTTGTCCGTGTGATCCCGCCGCG
The DNA here is from genome assembly GCA_901007825.1 of Macroramphosus scolopax. NCBI lineage: Eukaryota > Metazoa > Chordata > Actinopteri > Syngnathiformes > Centriscidae > Macroramphosus > Macroramphosus scolopax. The sequence goes on along the minus strand of CAAKHC010015710.1, from coordinate 87,549 downwards.
GCTCGTCATGCAGGACTTACCTCCTGTGAGTCAGGCAGGACGGGACCGCGACAACAGGGAGTGACTCAGGTCCTCGGGTATTCAGTTTGTATACAGAGGGAGGTCTCAGCTGGCGGGCGGCGGTCCGTGAGCATCCCTGGTGGATACTCAGACACTGGTTTGTCTATTTTGCCTGATGAGAAAAATCTGGCCCATTAGCAGAAGCTGCAGCTGGAGATTGTATGATTGGACAACGAGAGGACTTTTGCATCCTCCATAATTCATCTTTGTATGGACTAAAGGCACTAGCACACCAAGTCTGTTTCCTCTATGCATTATTTAACTCCATAATCCTCCAAAAAATGTTATGTTCTGGATGTACTGGTTGTTCTGGAACCTTGCACACTGTTGGACAAGTACTAACCACTATGTTAAATGATGCAAATAATTCTAGACGGGGCAAATGAATAAACAATATGACGTTAGCGTGAAGCTATTGCTTAGCCTTGAGCACGATCAAATGTTTTGTACATGCAACGTCGCCCTCCGTCCTTGATTCCGAGCTGTTCTGCAAACTACAGCTTGAATTACAAACAGCAGATGCGTTGAGTCACATCATCTACATGGTTCGGAGCTCAGCAAACAGACCCTCTACCAAGTTTAGATAATAAGGCAGACCGTGACAATGAGATTCGTCATCTTTTACGAGAAGATTAAAGCCGCCAAGTAGTAGTTCGGAAAAGTTTGTTATTGTCTTCCTCTGTTCCATCGAACTCTGAAGTGGAATTTGAAAGCAGCCACAGCACCAGCGGTCGGAATGTTTCTCCATTGTGACGAACACGGGTCGATCCCATATAAACTGTCCTTCTGACATGAATAAGCACCGCAGTTCAATTCATCCGCAGCTGAAAATAATCCACATGAAAGGCCTAATTACCACCGTTTGAGTATCACATGCTAACAACTGCAGCTGTTGTTATGAAACCACCGAGCCTTTCAAAACATTCAACTGTTTAAAAGATAGATGAAGCTGAAGCAGCGCAGTTCAAAAGAGTCAAACCGATGCTTGTTGTTCGAGTCTTTTCTTGGGGTTTGTTGATAAATGTGAACAATTTAAAAATAATAGTAAACTGATCCTTTAGCATCGACTTCAAAGAGCTGTAATTCTAAAAATCGGACTTAGAAGATCGATGATCTTATTGAGGGAATCTCTCGTGGTCCAGATTTGACTGGTTTTTATTTAGAAACGGAATCGATGTGGTTTTCCATTGGCTCACACACACAGAGAGTCGAGTTGTATAAAGAGGCGTTCTGGAGCCAGCAGCCATCGCAGGAATGTTTCAGCCGTAGCGGTCGCTGCTCGCGGATCTTTGAAAGGCACAATAAGCTCGAGCCAAAGTCGAAGGATGAAAATCACGAAGCCGGATTATTTATTGATTTTCAGAAAGCCAATGCAGATCAACCAAACAATCAAGTGAATGTGTTTGCCTGCGTTCTTGCCTATTTGAACCATCCTGGCCACCGTTGCATTGATGTCAGAAGCAGGCCGACGCTTAAAAAAAAAAATCAACAATGAATTGGAAACAACCACCAACCTTTGGACATGAATGAAAAGACAGAAAGTGCCAACAAAAACCTGAACCATGGAGTTACCAGGTTTAATATAACACCAGTGCAGTAACTATCTACCCAGATGCCCATAATAACAGGGTTCCCATCGTAAATCGCCCCCTCCCTAGCATCCAGCGGAGGATCCACCCTCGCGGCTCACCAGCCAGGCAGCACATCTTAACTCCATGACACTCCTGAACTCCAAGCCACAGATCTTTCACTAGTGAGGCCCCATGGAAAAATTAAACTGGACACTGCGAGGAAGCCCAGATTTGTGGTCATGGCAGAGGAACATGATTGGATAAACATACGGCGAAGCCTCAAACCTCAGTGCCCGGTGGTGATGTGACGAGGGAGGGGGGGGGTCGGACCTGCAGAGAACAAACTGTTCTTGGAATCGTCAGCGGGCCAGCGAAGCCCTGAGTGTTACAGAAGATGTAACAGGACATTAATCCTTGTTGTACAGTCGCTGTTTATTAAAAACAGGCCCAATTATCCAGCCGGCTCGGCCTTCCTGAGCTATTTCGGTCCGCAGCGAGCAGGTGACGTGAGCGAGCGGCGCCTGTGCATCATTCACCTGCTAACCTGAGCGTGCCCCCGCCAGAGGAGATCTCATTTTTCAATTAGAGCCAATCATGAGTGTGTTGGTTCCTGTCTGAATCCGTAACCAGCTGCGTCCCTGCTGAGATCATCAGTGTGTGTGTGTGTGTGTGTGTGTGTGTGTGTGTGTGTGTGTGTGTGTGTGTGTGTGTGTGTGTGTGTGTGTGTGGGTGGGTGTAAAGGACACATGCAACACATCATGCTCGTCGCAGCTGGAATCAGACGCTTTGAAGTGCATTATGGGTAGTTTGAAGAAGCCACAGGAAATACATGTACTCCTCTCGTTTTAGGGAACGAGGTAATGTATTACAATAAAAGCGGATCAAAATAAAAGATATTCATTTCTTAAACATAAAATGATTTATTATTTTCTGCATAGTCCTGTTTTGTGAAGCAGCTTAAACTCCGTCAGACGAAGTTGAATAAATATTAAAGCTTACAGACACCAAACTTGTTGGAATCAACAAGAAAATCCACAGTTTTCAACGCTTAAATTAAATTAATTTATTTTGATTTCATTGTTTTTAAATTCTGGTGTGTAAAAATAGATGAAATTTTCATTCTGATGGAATTTTAATGTCTTGCCAGATGTCTCCTCAAATTCCAGACAATACAAATATCTGACAAAGTAGCAGAATACTCTTGTCTGCTAAAGTTAGACCTTATCTGGCAGAGCAGATGTATTTTTGGATGTGATTTTAAGGAATTCCTCGAAGGATCCTGAAGAAACTCTGCATTTTTCAATTTGTTTACTTCTTCTCCAACTGACTAGTTCATATTTCCTTTGTCTCCATCTGTCACATCAAAATAAACCCATCCGTCCGCCAAATTATTTGCGGTGCCAAGAAGAAAAACTCCAGCTATCTGTTCCTCGGCGGGTTTTTTTTCTCTCACTCTGATGAACTCATTTGCATGTCATTATCCCGCCGTCTGCGAGATGCAATGTGGAATTATTTACACTGCGACTGGGAAAAGACAAGTGAGCGTAATCTGTCTTCCACGAGAGGGGAATTGAATTTGAAATGCAAATTGAAGAAATAATTATAATTTGGGGGAAAATGCGCCACACATTGCAAGTTCCGCTGCCTTTTATGACTGTTGGCATCGTCCAGAATACTTTAGGGAATTATTTCCTCCTTCCGTTGCATCTCGGGCTTCTGCAGGATTAACTGTTGACTCGCAGAGTTCATCAGTCATCACTAGTAATTAGGCCGCCTTTGTTAAAGTAAACCTCTGGTAACTCAGTGCTGATTGTTTTTTAACAGATTGGCGTGAATTCAAATAAACCCCACATGGACATTTCAGTAATTAACTGGTTGACGCCAAATATACTGGTCACATTAACAGGAAACTGTAAATAAAAGCAAATGATTGGAATTAATTTGATAAATAATGACATGGACCGCTGAGACAGAATAGAAAGAAAGTCAGTTTACTGATTCAACCAAGAGATTTATTCCTTGTTTTTATTATGGAGGTCAGATTCAACTCAGCTTTCACTTAAAGGGGCGACATGTGTGTCGGTGTTTGTGTGACGCCCCCAGCCGATGACAGAGATGTACGTCTGCCCGTGTTTAGACAGGCTCGCGTTAACGGCCGGCTTTTGCTTTTTCAGGTGGACCCACAGACAGTCGCTGAGGTCAGACAGAGACGTCGGCCTCCTGCGCTCGCTGCTTCCTGAGCTGCCTCCTCCGTCCCAGCGGAGCTTAACGTTATCAACTCATCTCCACGTAATCGGATTTCAATTCAGTTTGGACTTCTTGTCACAACACCCACGATCACTGCGACGTATAACTATTGACAGGAAGAGAAACAAGACCCGAGACACTTCTTAGTTTTACACAGCTGTGTACGTTTGGCACAGTTAAAGGTTAATGTGTAATAACAGGGTTCACGTTGACGGTCTCAGCGGTCGAGAAGAGACAAGACAAGATAGCGACGTAAACAGACACCTGCTTTCACTGTTTAAATATTCTGTCTGTGTAATCAGTCTGCAGACTTTTCTTTCTTTGTGTGTGTCTTTCTCTCCCACACACACACACACACACACACACACACACACACACACACACACACACACACAAGCAAACAAGGACATTAGGGAGCTGAGATAATCCGCTGTGCCGCGATGACACGAACCTCTGGGTGGTCTCACTGGTCAACAACTGCTCCGTGCCTCCATCCACAGAAACCAAAGGTGTCAATCAACAGGCTGATTCTTCCCACCGTCAGACTGGGATCACCGTTCAGGTTATCAATAGTTAATAACTCTTGTTGCTGAATACCGATTGTCCTGATCAGTATCAGCACATGACAACACACAACACATTGACACATCCGACACTCCTCCAGCAGAATGTTTCCCTCAGTGACCCCTCAGAGTTGCTACCAGTTCCCAGCCTGCTTCCAAGTGCACGATGCTTCATGTAAATCCCCCATGAATGAGTCTAGACCCCGTAAATCTCCCGGTGAAGTGCTGGCTGACACTCTGTCAAATGATGAACTGCACAACGTGTAAGGTATGATGTCATTTTTGGGGGGGAAATTTGGAGTATTTTATTAATCCCACGAGAGAAATCATTTTCTCTGCATTTGACTCGTCCATATAGTGAACACACACACACACACAGCAGCAGTTTGGAGTTCGGTGTCCTGCTCAATGACACTTCAGCTGAGGATGTTGAAGGAGGGGAAATTGCTGGCAACTCCCTGCTTTGGATGCAAAATGGCCGACAAGCACATGATCAACTCACGGCACCAAAAACTGATGCCCATGTTGTTTTCTGTGACAGTACCGGTGTCAGACTGAATGTCATGGTGAATGACGGCGCACAGTCGACCGTCTCACAACCGGTTCTGACAGAGTGTACCGGCCCTTTAAGAGCACCTTATTTCAACCTTATTCTCTTCTTATAAAATGAATACATCTGTTTTTCCTCAGTAACTATTCCTTTAAAAGCATATATAACATAGTTGCATGGCTGATTACATAAACAAATATGCTGCCTGCAGTTTCAGAGACTATCCTCGGAACATTTGAAGAACATTTTGTAAAGAATTGTAACGAAAAAACTGTGGAAAAAGTGGAAAAGTTGACCTTTGAATTGGGAATGCATGAAGTGCAGCGAGTGCATCAGTTAAAAGATCTACGAGTCTGTTTGGACTCCTGCTCAACTTCTCCGTGGGACACATCAGATTTCAGGATTTAAAACCTCATTCGGGTGCAAGACCTTGAGAAACTAAAACCTCATGGGTCAACAAACTCGGCGGTTTTCTCCTCATCAACACGGCTCCGCCAGATTTTACATCTGAGTGACACCGGAGCGAATGTTAGATGTCCAGTGTCCCAACGTTCAGCCTGGTGCATGTTCACAAGTATTGAATGAACTGTCCTGGGGTACAGATAGATCTTATGTAATGTTTTTCTTTAAAACAGGAGACGTCCCCTGAAGAAAACACCCCGGCGCTGTCAGCTCATGTTTGCGGGACCGTCCCTCAGCAGCTCTGACAACACGCCGTGCTGTCAGTCTGTCTGCAGACGAATCCCAGAGGACCGTCCAGAAGACAATCACTGTATGAGATACGTGTTGAGTGCAAAGGTCGGGGGTCAGAGGGCCTGCAGGGTTGGGGGGTGTAAGCACTCTGCAGTAAGGTGTGATTTTCACAGCAGGGTAAGCTGGATGCTAAAACTTTAAGTACATGTGTGCGTTGCATCGCAGACAACAGGGACTCAGTCCTCAAACCAGCAGACGTCTGCACAGGGCGAAGCTGTGCTGGTTCATTCACAGATTTGTTGCTCACCACCTTTTCTCTCCTTTGGCCCGAATGAATCAACGTTTCATTGAGCTGCGGAGCGGCATACTGTATGTCATTCTCCTTCATTGTGTCCCCACTGCTGTCCCCGAGGACTTCTTTTAACAACACCTGATATCTCTTTGGCTTTAAGTGGTTGTCTCTCGGGTTACACTCTCCACTGGAGGTGAGGCTCTCGCGTTTTGTCCCTTGTTTTCCCACAGAACCTCCGCCCTGGTATGTTCTGTCCTGCATGAAACATCGGAAACCAGACACTCATCTCTCCTCAATCCAGGCTGAGGGATCACGGCAAGCACGGAGATCATCTTTCAGCTCCCACGTCTGACACGGGGTTTACCTGAAAGCGCCGCGCCAGGTTCAGGCTTGTCGGATCCCGACTGTATGTGCTGCGGGAGGAGATGCAGCTTCAGCAGTCGTAGAGAGAGATCCAGTACAACAAAAACCAACATGGACTCAAGTGGATGAATTGACAAACAGATGGTCCTCAGCTCAGTTCAGCTGAGTTCAGTTCAGTCCGTCAACAGCTGTTTTTACCATCACAAACTCCTGAATCTTTGTCTGCAGGCACGACACGGTCAACCTGGGCTTGGTTGAAACTCACATTGCTGAACATGTTATTTATGAATATGTATTTCACCTGAGAGATGCTCACATGGAAGACATTAGTTTGCACCGAGAGCGTCTTCCAAACCAACATTCACTGATGCGCCAACTGGGACTCCAAACTCCACCGAGTGAAGCTGCCTTCTAAGAATAATAGGCAGGACAGTAAACGTGTGTTAATGCATATCACAAATCATCTGACAATGTGATGGGTTGTATTTGGATAACCAGGTTATGATCATCAGAACTGTGGCTAACGAGGGAAAAACCCATTTTAGATTATTCATCCAATTCAAATGTAATGAAAAAGTAAGTTACCCACTCGGCAATCAAGTCAAATACAGATGGGAAACTAATATATGAGTAATGTAATAAAGTATTTCTACTCAATTATCGTGCTGCACTGATGCTGACATTGCATTTTTAGGGATTTACAGCGACTTAATGAGCCCTTCTGGCGCTTCACCAAAAGTAGGAAATGTGAGTTTCAGCACAATGAGGATGTTTTATTTTCCGGTCGGAGCTGCGGCCTCACAGGGCCCGTTCATGTTGTTATTTTATGAACAGGTGTTCGTTTGGGTTTATGCGCCACGCAAAAACATTCAGGCCCGAACACCAGATGAAGTGGATTCCTGAAAGTGGAGTTTTAACACCATGGTGCGAGTCCCACCGCTGGCCGGCTGTGAGGGAGTTACGGTCACACATCAGACGGGCGGCGAAAGCATGAATAGACACTGTTGCTATTGTGGAGCTGAGTCAACCTGTTGAGGCAGATTTTCTCCTCCATACTTGCACAGATCTAAATTATATGTATGTCATGAAGGTCCACTGCTTTGTTCCATGAGATGGTGAGTAATGTGGTGCCTGTCATCTATTCAAATGTTTTTATTGTCTCTAGTTTTTTTTTAATTAAGCTGCTGGTGTACACAGGAAATGACTCCGGCCTGCTGGCTGTTTAGTTTTTAGTTGTTTTATTATTATTTATTGTTTCCTGTCCGTAGCGGACAAGAGAGACAGAAATAGCAAAATGAATGAGAGGAAATAATAAGATAGATTAACCTGATAAACTCTTGTTTACCAGACGAGGGAAGTATGAGAGTTATGTAACACAAATGACTTCCACTGCAAAGACAACATGATGAAGCAACGAGAAGGATTTGTGCATGCAGATGTATTTTGGTGCACGTGGGTACAGTATCAGTGCTGACCATATATATCAATACAAAGTTTTAGCCTGAGCCAGCATCTTTCCGTAGGATGGATGGTATAAATTAAGCATCAGCTCAGTTAGTCTGCAGTTAAATCTGTTCAACATTGTACCTACAAATCAAAAATACAGAGGCTTCAATTAACCAGCGGGGCACTGCACCACAATTCCTTCCTCCTACAAAAACACTGATACCACACACACCACCAGGCTTACCGCCATGCCATAGATTACTATCGTACCTTAGATGCTCCAAACTGGTTTCCAGCACGAACCCACGCTGGAGGAACATAAGGATTCTTGGTTTCCCTCTTTAAACGCTGCTCGCTGCTGTTAACGGCCTGCTAGGAGGGCAGAGGAGCACATGGGAAACAAGCTTGTTAATTCATCTTGCGGTGCTAATTGTGTGGGCTTTTCTTGTGCGACAAAGGGGACGGAAACAAAGCCGACTGGCTTCTTTTTCTCAACCTTAAAAAAGCACTAAATGAAGCACATTCCTCCCACGTTTAAAGACCTCAGATGATGGCGAGGAGGAAGGACCATTGTGCCCGGGGCCTTTGATTCATGCACGTAGTTTCATCTGCCTTCAGATATGAATTAAGAAATGTCTGGACAAGATAAAAATGTAAACAATAGAATGAATGGATTTGTAAAATGATGTCTGAGAAGGGTGTCGAAGATGGCAGGAAGACACAATGCAACGGTTAATGAGGCCTCGCCTGTCTCTGTTTCCAACGGACGCCATGTTACTAACCTCACATTTCTTCCAAGTCCGAGGTATATGATTAGTTACGATGGCAGTAGGAGAGTTCAGGCCTCCGTCAAGGCCAATAAAAGTTGCCTAAAATGTTTGTGATTGACTCCCCATTACTTCAAGAACACAGTGGCGCCACCGCTGTGTGACCTGTAACCCTGAAAACATTCATTTCCCCCTGACAGGTTCTGCTGGTCACAATTAGCACATCTACTGTGAAAGTTGATCCTGAGTCTTCAGGCTCCGGGTATACAGGAGCTCCTCCTCCTTCTTTACACCAACAAACTTTGGTGCAGTGAAGTAAACATCTGGATCCATCGTGTTTCTTTCAATACTTCGTATCTGAAAGTGATGGTGAATTTGTCCTAATTGTCTGAGTTACAGGAATGTAAGAAATCTGCAGGATGCCGTGTTTCCCAGCATGTTTAGTACAAATGGACAGATGACTGACCATCTATGATTGATCGACACTCTATTGGGAAATAAGAAGAACTAATTTCCCCCCTTGTTTTCCAATATGTCAAAGAATTCCAATCTGCTCCCGTTATCATGATAAACTGCCTCAATGAGCTGTCGAGCTTCACTGCTTCTCATAATAAACAACCGTGACGTTCAGGAAAATAAACGATCTTCAGCTCAACTGATGTATTTGTGAGATTCGGGGTTTATACACAAAACAAAATGTTGTCTCACGACGTGTCCGATCTCCAGATTAAGGTCAGTTGATCAAACTGTGCTGAGATAGAAACGTTTACAGTGGAACCAGCTTTTGGTGTTTCCTAAATAACATGCACAGGTCGAGGAGGCGCCACCGGTACCGCAGGACAGACGGCTGCTCTTCTGCACAAATGTGACCTTGAAATGGAGATTTACTTCACAACAGAGACCTGATTTATCACCGTGACCCAGAGGAAGGACACGGATGTCATGCTATGCTGCATCATTGAAATATTCAGCATGATTCAAATCAAATTCTGCATCAAGTTTGCATCCGGTTGTTGACAGTTAACCTGACTGGGTGCTTTTCATGTTGTCTGTGCATCATGAATCCAGAGTCGGTGACCTCGGCTGCAGGCCTGAGGCTGAGGGGGTTCCCAGGGGGTTCCCCAGTCTGTACGCAACAGGGGGATCCGACAGGGTTCAACTAAGGTTTTATTCTTTCTATCCTCTGTAAACTGCAGTTTCCTTTTTTGAAATTATTCCTGAATAAATGTGATCCTGATGAACCGCCGCCCACTGGAGATGATAATAGATGATGATAGAATACCTCCATCCAAAGGGCAACACCTGAACCTTTAAACAGTTCATTTATGGAGGAGATTAATTCCCCCAATAAATCATTAACCATGTTATAGTCGTGTAGCGTGCATGGCGCCGATATGAATGTCACTGCACTCTGGTGATGATGTCATTCAGTCATAATCAGTGGATTATTGATTAATCAATTGAAGTATCAAATGCATCTGCAACAAACATTTTGAGGTCCCGGCTTCTAATCTATGATTGTCTGAGAGTTGGTTAAACCAGTGGTAAACTTCAGGACCCCACATGATAGGATTTTATCCCAGGATCCTAATCTGATCAGATTTTATTTAAAAAAAAATGTATGAAACCCACAAAATAAATAGTCACACATTGTCGCATTGTGCTACTTATGGATGTAATTATAGTGAATGTAAATGTATCTCATGTTGGCTGGGCTGCTCCAGGACTCCACTGGTTAATCCAGACAAGATGTCTGATGACGGTATTATTCTGCTCAGCCTCCACTCGGGTTCTGTGTTATCACCTCAGCTGCACATAATGAATCCAGACAATATTGTGTGTCTTTGTTTGCTGGAAAACAACTTTGGTTTGACACTGTGAAATTGAGATAGTATTTATTATTTTCAGGACTTTCACGTGGCACACTTTGCTGGAAGGTTTGGGGGGAAACGGAATATAAACAAGAGCGGTCGATAAGCGAGGAACAAACCTGGAGTTTTCTGATGTCTTGACAGCTCGGTAAAACAAAGCTGCATCTGTTCGACTGTTCTGCGGAGACGGATGTGAGAACAGCGGGGGAGCAGGTATGAATCCCTGCAGGCATCCGTACACTCCGTCTGCTCTCTCCTGTTAAAGCACTAACCGATATTTCATTGATTTGTTTTTTCCTATTCCTGTGACAAGGTAGAGAATAGGTTTGAAAGGCATCATATCCTCAGAGCTCTAACCCAAATGTAGCAGCAGTGGAAAAGGCTTGAGGTTGTCGTGCCAGTGGGACTGCAGTCTGCCGGGCTTTGCCAAGAAGAGCTCTTCTGGTTAGAAAGCATCTGCCATGACCCACTTCCCTTCTGCTTGAATAGCTGGTCCCTGGGTTTAATGGGAATAGATGGGCGAAGCAGACTTCAAACAACCTTCAGTCAGCATGCAGATGCAGTATGATCACAACAGTCAAGTGGTGGTGGTTGGTTCACATATGGAGAAGTTAAACCTGCATAGCTCCAATTCTCTCTGCAGCATGGACACGCATCAGCGTCCATGACATCTGAGCCACCTTCCTTTTACATTGACACCTCTAATCTGCACAAAGGATGACAGAGATTATCACGGCTGCAAGATTCTGCCTTGTTATCATTATTGCTAATATTGAAACAGCACTTGGTGTTATCTGCAAATATCCTCCCTCCCCCCACTGGGTTTCTTTAAAATTCTCTTCAACATTCAGGCAGTGATGTGGAGCAGGGCAGTAAACCAGCTCCTGTTGCCCCTCCGTTCCTCCACTGGAGATGAAGGGGGGGTGAAAGGCTCACGCTGTTGTTTAGAGTCGACTACATCATGTACAGTATAATCTCTAAATGGACGTCTTTTGTTGGGGAGGACTGAGCTAACAGGAGGGCGGGGTGGTGATACCGTACCGTACCTACACACAATTCAACCAGGGAAAGAGGAGACAAGCACACTGATATGACCCAGTTTAACTGCAGGGAAGAGAAAGGAACTTGGATAACTGAAATAAAGGCATTTTAAAAAGGATTATGCTTCAGGTAAAAAAAAAAAAGCCCTTCAGTCCACATGCTTAAATCATATTCATAGTTCTGACCAGAATCTGTCGGGTTCATGATGGTAATGTTGAACCCCAAATGTCAGACCTCCAGCCTCGGTATGACAGTGATGTCGACGCCCCTGCACACTGAAAACAGGCGCGAGCTGAGCAGACTGGCAGCGAAATGTGAGAGAATCGCTCAGCAGACGTGTTATTATAACAGGACGTGGCCGTTTGCGGCTCCGCTCGGCACACGTCCAGATCCACAATTACATAATATGAGACGAGGAAATTCTGCTGATAAACTTTCTATTGTTCCAATGTGCAAAGCAGACCAAGAAAATAAACAGAACATGGGTTTGTCCACTGGCTAGTCCAAACAACATGAGATGGATGGAGCAAGGTTTACTACTACTGCACACCTTCCTTTGGATAAAGACATTCCTACACGTCAGAGCAGGGAAGCCTTGTGTTGTCAATAACATTATTAATGATAATGTATATGAAAAGTCAGTTGTGTGAGCGGATTCAGGGAGCTTCTGTATATGGAACTGAACCATTATTGATGTAGTTTGACCTTTGCTTCTCCTGCTCTGTCAATATGTTTACTAAGCAACATGTCCATGGCTGTGATCCATTATTAGATAAAAGGCAGTCAAGGAGCCCGGCTGGGGTCGATATGTTGGTTCCCTATGAAAACAAATAATAATAGGCCCCATTAACCATTTAATACTACGCTCCAATATGTTTTAGTGCCCCTGTCGGTTATAGAATCCTCCTTAAAGCTCACAGTGGACTCTACGCCACGGCCAGGGCAGCTCCCTCACGCCATTCTAGGTATTTATCTTGTGCACTGTTTTGGCTGCATCACTCTGCAATGAAAAATTGCAAGTTGATTATTTTCCATGCTTGGCCCTTCCCATGTGGGGGGGTCGAGATACGGATCTGTTTTGATGTTATCAGACACTGATAATAACAATCAGTGGCAAAAACAAACTCTTTCAGTAGATTTGATGGACAGTTGCCAGTTAGTTGGACTGCAGCCATGCTGATACTTCAATTATAACTAATTTTGATCCCTGTGAGTCATTCCAACCCCCATACATGGAAAAAATACTGGAATTATCCTTTAATATCTGTATCATAGTAATATAAATACTAAGATGTGTCCAGGTCTCCTTCAAAATAATATATCTTCATTATTTAGAGTGTTCTCAGAGAACAATTCTCAGCAAATATCGATCGCAGCCTTCAAATCCAAACATCTTGCAATCCTCTAGAGGTTTCGTTAGCGTACCCTCAGGAGCTTCCTCGCTCACAAACAAACATCTTTTGTCTTCCTTAAAGCGTAACGCGGCTCTCCTCTGGCCTCCTCACGGTCGGTGTGTTTATAACAAGATGAAATGAGGTCTGAGTAAGTGGGTGAAGCGGGATGCGGGCAGAGTTCAGGAGCAGTCGAGAAACAGCGGTGAAGTCCCAGGAGAGCTTCATGCAGGCAGGAAGGTTATATCAGTTCAGGATCGGAGCTCGATACCCTACAGCGGTCGTATGCGTTGGTATCCTGCCCTGTTTTCATTCCAAATGTCTGCTCAGGGACCAGGAATCGGTTTAGCCCCGGGTTACTAAATAGGGAAATCTGCAATGCCCTTCATTATCAATAGTGAAAACCAGGAGTACACGGCTCCGACACAATAGATGCATTGTTCCTTTTTCTCATAGCTGTTCTCATCACCAAAATAAAATATAGTTATAGCGTATATTCATTGTGGTTCCGCTGAAATGAGCTTTGGAAAAAAAAAGATGCGGTCCAACCGGCTCACGATGTCCAAACACTGTATTTCATTCTGGAATAACATTACAAAACATTCAGGATCGAAGCACATCACATCTCTGACTCAAACTGTTTTCCACAACATGAAATATGAAAGGATTCACAGCGGAGGCATTTCTCAACCACGTTCAGATTCAGAAATGCACGGCCGAGCCAGAAGAATACAAATATAAACATCACTTAAAGTTCCTGAGCCCAGATGAACTCGATAGAGCTCGGCCCCGTGCACATTCTTCCACCGATGAGTTTTTCATCTGTCGTCTCGAGAATCGAACAGAGCAGCGATCTGAGGTGGTCAGATTCTCTGGATGTGCTCCTGTCACATGAGAAACCTGGTGGGTTCAGGAGATAAATACAAAAGGAAATAAGAAGGAAATTGCCTCTGACCATGACCGCCTGTTTACTTTGGTCATTTTGAAGAAGAATATGTAAAAACACTCAACAGCGACTGTGAATAATTTTTTTGAAACCAAAGATGGTTCACTGAGAGTTCTGTTTGTCTTTTAAAGACGTGTTTTTCTTCTTTTCCTGCCACTATAAAACAATGTTGTCATGCATGAGTCACAGGCTGCAAACAATACTGCAAAAAAGATCCAAACAACTGAGACAATAACCGATAAAACATGATGGAAATAGAAACCAACACATCTCAAAACCCACAGAAAACAATAGACCATCCAAAACAACAACAACAAAAATTTGGATGTGTAATATAAATGAATTAAGTTCAAATAAAGATAGTAAGATTTTAGAATTTAACCCAAATTTCTGATTTACACACACAGATTTATCTGTATGAAAACGTAAAAAGCACCAAAAATCAAAGTTAAAAACTGTTTGTGAGGCAGATCTGCAAGAGCTCTACTTGATCCCTCGGAGGCCTGCGTCTAACATCTGTATGTGTGGCTGCCCTCCTCGGATCGTCTCCGAGGGAGACGGCATCGAGGCGAAACCACTCCGGATGGCCGGGAGCAGAAACTGCTGACCACAAGTTGGCTGTGTTTGCGTGCGTGTGTGTCATAAAGGGGAGAAACGGAAAGAAAAGGGGTTGTAGGTCCTCCGTATTTGGGCAAATAAGATCAGACAGTTGATTTTTTTCTAAATATAAAACAGCATCTTGAAAACAATTGAAACAACCTGTGTTTGTATCTGCTGTTGTTGACGCTGAGGTTTCCTCGCTGCGACAGCAGATCGAGCGCCCGGCTCTAACAATCACTACCTTGTTGTAAACATCTGCTTTGCATGCTAGCTAATGTGCTAGTGGGCTGTTGTTGCGTGTTTCATTCTTGCACACAAACCAGAGGGCTGTGACGGAGTATTGCTACTTCACGAGCTGGGATGAGATCGGGCTTGTTGCTTACAACTCACTTATTATTTCAGGTAGCTGTGTTGTTGTGCAGCCGACACCTGGGTGTTACCAAACCTTAGAGCCTAAAATCCTGCAGCTGTTTGACGCAATCTTTGTTTTCCCTCTTCAGAAACATTGCATCTGCAGTACCGGAGACGTCCCTCATCTCACCGTGTCTCATCATGTCTCCTCCACCCATGTCCAGCACCGAATCCAAAATGTAGGCCAAACGCTCCTTTCACTTCCCCGCCGCAGATCCCGGGCAGAGCGCTGTGTCCTGACAACAGCAACCAGAAAGCAATCAGAGCAGTCAGACCCGGTTCTCAACAGCCACAATTAGATTTGCTGCGTTTCGCTCCAGACTTGGTGTTGAGCAATCCGCCAGCCGAGACTACACCCTGCTATGAGTTCATTAAGAAACTACACCCATTCATCTCAGTCAGCAGGGTATGCAGGAAACCAGAACCCCAGTTTCAGAGCACCGCCAGCCATTCCAGACACACAAAGACCCGAGCACGGATGTCTTACATCGTAGCATTGACTTTCTTTAACATATTTCCTAAAACTTCTGCTATGAATACGCTTCTCTTGTGTTTTGACAGCATTTTGATTTACATGCAGGTATAACCACAGGGGGCACCGTCACAGTGAACACGAGATGTGCTGGATAAATAAAGGAGGAAGGAAGAAAAGGTAGATGCTCACAGCGCAGATAGAAGAATCTAAAGTAGGTCACTTGGCAGAAAGCAGTTTGTCAAGCAACAATACGGCGTATAACAGTACCAGAGGTGGATGCAAAGGTCAGGAATCCCTCTCAGAACTGTGTTTGTTTTCAGTGTGTTTGTGCATATTTAAGCTGTGGAGCTGCTGTAGTCGGGAAGCCAGAGGCACTGGCTGTCCAAAATGTTGGGGGGTGATCGTTGCCTTATTTATATCCTTCACTTCCCAGAATTCCCACCCGCATCGCCCCTGCCCACAGAGCACAAATGGATGGATCCTCTCCATAAATAACCACCAGAGCAAAGCTGAGACCGCTATGTTTTTCTCTCCACGCTTTGTTTCAAACAGCTCAGGCCAGAAACTCGCTGCCCGATCGTGCAGGATGCAGCACAGGCAGATCTTTGGCACCCGTTTGAATACAAGAAGATATTTAAGACGAGAAATAAGGGAAGGAAAAGTATGTAGCTTCAACTAAATATGATCAGATTAGAGTCACTCGGTGGGATTATTTTGTCTGATCTGAAATCCATCAGCAATATTGAATGACCATTGTTTCTAATGGGTGTTATTTTATCATATCTTTTGGATCGGAGGTTCAATAAGTCTATGACTCGAGTCGCCACCTCTGCTTTACAGGTCTAAATAGGTCACAACGTGAGTACAGTATGTTGATCCGTCTCCGGGTAACCGAAGAATGAATCAATGCTGTTCAACTCTTTGTGTTCTACAATACGAGGTTAATAAAACATAATCCAAATATTCTCTTTCTGGTTTTATGTTCCCCCTTTTCACTTACAATTACTAGATTTTAATTAAGTGATTAATTGATCAATTAACTGATAAGGAATATAAAGCTTAGTTGCAGCTCTTTAGATGACGCACAAAGACTCGCACACACACACACAAAAACACTCAATATCTCAAACTTATGGCTTAAAGTGTCTCATTTCACTCCAACAATGGTGCTGCTTTCGAGCACCCTGGGATTAGTGGCCTGATTAAAGCTGCACACATCCCTCTGACGCACACCACATACAGTAAACACACATGTTCCCCGGTCTACACACAGACACACACAACCTTCAATCAGACACAGAGCGGAGGGGGTTAATATGCTCAGTCTGTCACCTTGCCAACTGGAGGGACTTATCATGCTCCCGACCAGGCGGAGGACATCCATGCTGCAGAAATGAGTGTCAACACATTATCAGGCATCATCACCTTTAAATCACAGCCCCGGCTCTATACTCCGGACTTATTGTCACAGGGATAACGCCCATACCAGGAGGAGAATTGGTTCATGTGAGCTGAAGATTGGCCCGAATACAAGGCTTATTGTTCAGTGGAGAGGATGATTGGGAGCAAGACCTGAGCCTGAACTGTGTCAATATCACATGTATGATGTGAGCATTTAAACCCCAGTGTGGAGATTTCTCAGCCCTCTTGTTGCCCGTAATAAAGCTCCGCTGTATGCAGGGATCTGTATGTTGTCTGAATTTTAAAACCGCTCTTGACACTGAAGCATTAGCCTGCAGTGGCTGGTGACAGAATGATGAACAGTTGGCCGTGTAGCAATACAAGACCAATCCAGAGGCAAATTACTCACAGGGGAAGGTGTGCCCGGGCAATGTACAATGAATGAACAAGTGAGAGGGATAAAAAACAAAGTGAACATTGAACTCTGCATTTAAAAAGATGGCCTTTGCATCCAGTTGAGGGTAATTCACGGGGAGCATTTACGTGCGCACTGCAGCACAATCTATGTCTGCTTCGGACTTTTATGGCCTTGTTTTTCAGTGATCACTTATATCCCTGCCAAGTCGAGGGCCAAATAAAGCAAAGTCTTTAGCCGCGTACAAGGAGCTATTCAGGTCATTGAAATACAACTGTGAAAAATCAGACTTAAATGAAGCCCTTTAGTGAGGTCCGTCAAACTGGAGCCTTTGAGCGGCTGCTGAAGGCTCCGGCGCTATAGTGCCGGGACTGTTTCCCTCTGATCGCTGGTTAATCGAGGTAATGACCCAGACAGGAATCAATCTACTGTATTGTGACTGGGGACACGGCGCCTAATGTGGGAGACAGCAGCTTTTCTAAAACTGGAAATAACGATGATTGGAAGGTTACGGGTAATTTCAAGAAGCCGTTTGGGAAATAATTATTCAATTTCTTGCTGAGATGATGGAAGATGCAAAAAAATTGGACCCCCTCTCACATCTGTATCTTAATTACAATACCAGCATGGGAAGTGATTAGCCTAGCTTAGCATAATTAGAGGCAATGGCAACAGCTAAAAGGGGTTCTGCATCATTTCCTATCTTTTATTAAACCACAACAACAATCTACTAGTGTTACATCAGCTACTGATTCAATCGAGGTTTCTAACATGTTGCACACTCCGTTTAAGAATATTTATTTTTTTACATTTAGGTGTACGTACTGATTTTCAACCGTATTATATCTGCCAACCCTAACACAGGAGCTTCCACGAGACACAAAGCGTTGTGATTTAACGAAAACGCTTTTGCAGAATTGTTCAGAACAACATTCCTGTTTGCTGATAAGGTTGATAGACATCCTTTTCCTCAATCTGTGTCCTGTGTCGGGATATTTCCCAGAAAACAATGTCAACTGTTTTATGGGCTCTCAGTCATGAATCACAGTTTACGTTATAGCGCGTTATATTAACTGCATTCTGTTTTATTTCCACATTTCTATTGTTCAACTTTATCCAATATATAGTGTCCTTAAAAAGCCTATGGTACATTACTTACTGCAGTAATGCAGCGTCTCATTTATACATGCATAATGGAAAAAGTCCACCACTGATAGTGACGCAAAATGACTATATAAGAATTCTCTGTTGACTGTTTACAATGGAGTACAATACTGTGTGAGAGAATATAACGAATATAGTTTCTTCTTGTGGTTATTGGAGATAAATTACCCTTTAAGGCTCCTCGATGTTTAGGGTCCAACTGGCAGCCAAACAGCATGACCCCCACTGAGTGTCAGACTCATATTTTCTCACTGTTTTTCTCTTTGTCTTGTGTGTTCTGTGCATTCCTCTGTGTTGCTGCCAGGCCACACGGCTGCCCAAGGTCACAGGGCACAAAGACGGAGACACTGAGGCCTCGCCTGTCTAAGCTCTGGCTGTGAAGCTAGGCAACAAGGCTGGTACGAGAGGTAGATGTGGGGGGCGGTGGTCCCATAAATCTGCCTGAGCTGGTTTGCGAGAGTTTGAGGGACAGTCTTTCACAGCCAGTGGTGAGGGGCCACCTCCGCCCCGGCCTGCACAGTGGAGCTGTTGTCCTCCTGCTCCTGTCCATCCAGCGAGTATCCCCGCTTCACTGTCGCAGCTCTCGAGCCTTGTGATCTCCACTTAGGGAAGATGTACGACCGCTCTGCCCACTGTTAAACCTGGGGTCAGATCTGCAGGGGCGCTTATGTAACTCAAACACCGCAGGCACCTGGTGAGATGAAAGGCGAGCAGATCGTTTTTCACTCGCACTATTTCCGCGCTGAAATGTGCCATTATGACACTTAAAGACCCATGTGCCTGGCTAACTTTCGGGTCATGTAATACAGTAGGTGTGAGAGAACAGAAACTGCAGCCACGGTGGCAGTCGCCATGGAGACGGGAGCCCAGATGCCAATACAAATCTCCCACCGGCCAATAATTGTTTGACTTTCCAGCTGAGGTTCAAAAGAAGGATTTGGGGCTGTAACTCAAAGCTGGCGCGAGATTTTGCAATACTGGATCTCCAAATCTCTTACTGCGAGCGAGCTGATAAAGCATGTCAAGCTCGAGTTGAACAAGCTGAAAATGACGTGCCGCTGGAGATTGAAGACTAATGGACTGATTCAGTCCTGCCAAATGTTGTGAAAGGGGGATAAACAACCTTTTTTGGCTTATGTCAGGCTGTTTTCTTCTAAGTGCTGATGTAAACAGATGGGGAAATGAGCTGCGTTCCTCATAGGAAACAGGTGCTCGTATGCACATAATCACATGGCATACACAGAAAAGAATAGACCCCGTACCCACTTGTGGCCCAGAGAATGGGCTCCAGCTGGGCACGGTGTGTATATTACACAAACGAGTGTTTTGAGTGCAACTTACAAGAAGCATTCATCTCAGGATATGACTGTTCACCAGGGACAATGAGGGCCATTAGCAACCCTGGAATTATGATAAATGAGCTGACGCAAATTAGAGCATTCGGAAACTCATGAGAGGAAGGATAATTACAGGTGATTTCTGCCCCTTTAAATCGTCTAATAGCAGGCAGGGCCACAGAAAACAAACAGGAAGACCCGGGTCAGGCTTGTAGGTTGGCAACATTTTCATAAAGAAAAACTGCATAGACGAGTGTGTGTGTGAAGAAGAGGTGTGAGCAGCAGGAGGATGCAGAAAGAGGAAATGTTTTTCTCACAGTTTGTCAGCTGGTCAAGATCACCTTGGGTGTTTCTATCACTTCTAGTGGATGCTCAGGACTTACAGATGATAACGGCCTTGTTTTCACTTCATACAAGGTGAGCGACTTAAATATTATGTATGTCTTAAAAGGTTGTAGCTGATCTGAACAAGCTTCTGCTTCATATTTTACACTCCAAAAAAGTGAGTAAGAAACAAGAAAATGCAACCTGCCATCGCACCAGCTGAGGCTAAAACTCTCAATTGACAAGAACATTTACTTTCGTACACCCACAGTCACAAGCTTTAAGAAGTGACTGAGAGATCGAAGAGCAGCTGCTGCCGAAATAAATTTTTACAAGTATCATCTTCGTGAATGCCTGAATGTTATTACACCTCATAACAAACACAAATCATTTCAGTCCAGTTGTCGCTTCTCACACATATAATGAAGATGATTTTTAAGAGCATGTTAGGTCACCAGAGCACTGCCGGAAAGAAGATACAAACTTGTCTTACTTGGTTCCTCTATGTGTTTCTTTATTCATGGCACAAAGGGAAGGTGTTTGGATGTACCAGGTAAAAGAATAAACTCTTGTGGTGTTATATTTTGCTTCAAAATAACTGAAGCTCTTCGTTACCAAAGAAAATGAAATCACACTTCCTTCCCACTCGCAGTGGATCTATTTCTTAGAAAAACAGCAAGCATTTTTTTTCCTCATCACGTAGAGACAATAACTTCCACTGTCGTCACAGAAGTTCTTAAAACTGTCGCTCAAACTTATTAGGAAAGTTTGAATATATTTATTTTATAAAAATGTAATAAGTGTGATTGTGTTAATAGAATATATCCGTGTTTAATATTACTATGCATAGTGCATAAAAAATATAAGAATGTGTTAAAAAACAAGAAATGAAAAACCTTCTAGCAAAGTTAAATATATTCTCAGTACAATTTCAATTTAATTCTCTCATAATAACATATAGTACAATATAATAATACGGATATGAACAAATTGAGATTTCATCTATCTTTAATTTCACAGTGGAAGAATACAATGAAGTAAATGTCATCAATATTCTGATGATTTCATCCCATGTTGCTCATCGTATTAATGACGTCACTGTTCAGTAGAAGCAGGGGAAAGGGGCGGGTCATAAATGCGGTTGGACCAATCAGCGGTGTGTTATGCAAATGAAGGCGGACCATCACTGCGATCTTCGGCGGTCTGTTGTAGACGAGCAGAAAAACTCAGTCCGGGCTAGCAGAACCCTCCGCCGGCGTGTTTCTCCGTCTATGAAGCTTTGGATGGCTTGTTAACACACAGAAAACACCGTTCTTCTCATGTGCGCTCTTTTCATGCAATAAAGCGGATATTTCTCACCTTTTTCTGGGGTCGTCGAGGAGCTGCAAGATGAAATACAAAGTAAGTGAACCGCCGCCGGTTGGATTGTAACTCTGCCTCTTGTGTCAAACTGGGAAAAGCGTCTTTGGTCAGAAGAGTCGTCGCTGGTGAGATTATTCAACTTTTCCACTGAGGTGACTTTCTATCTTCTACATGAAAGCATCCGGCTTGTTTCCAGGCTTTCGAATGGGGAAATTGCTCTTAACAGGCAATGTGATGAGGAAAGGATGAAGCCACTTTAGTTGTCGGAGGTTTCTGGTTCATGTCTGTGTTTCATCTTGAAGCTGCATTCAGGACAACAGCAGGGGCGTGAAGTAGAACGAAAGTACAAACTAACCCGGTGATAATTCCATCCCAGAAACAGTAGAATCAGTAATTCGGTGTTTACTTGTGTTTATTTCCTCATTTCAGTTCCGATTCGTACATTAGTGTCCCTGCTGCTGACTGTAATAAAACTGTAGATACGTTCAATTGGAACAAATGTAGCAGGTCTATTAAAGTCCATGCACGATCTCTGCAGGTATGAAGTTTTCTTCTCTGTTTATCTGGGATTAGAGTTAAATCACTTAATTGATATATTGAAGAGCTTTGATTTGGCTAATCAATTATGCATGTGTATCATTTTTTTTAGCAAACCAAAACCACTATTTTCTAACCTTCTATAGACTAAATAAGTGTAATTTCAGTTGATGTTTGTGCTGCATGAAATCTTTTATTAATCTAAATCTACTTTATTACAATATTTAATGAGGTGCACCACAAAACTCAAATGTACTTCTTTCGGTATCGACATTTTTGGGTCATCCAGTGAATTGCATGAATGTCACATTGATGCAGATATTAAATGGTTAGTCACTGCAGTATAATTGATATGGCCTTATCTCTTCTCATGACATTTATTGTTGTGTCGATTCCCTTTTTGTTTTGCATGCTGCTGTTGGTCGTTGGGGTCTAATTTTGAGGGGAAAAGCCTGTTGAGATGTTCCAGCCTGGTGTCAGCATCACAGGAAGTTGGATTAACTTTGGATGTGATTGAACTTGTGATACTTTAATTCAGTACATTCTGCACACACTTTGGGGAACAGAGAGAATTTAGCACGACGGCCTGTGCCAAGAACTGCTCAGTGTCACCTCCTCGCTTTACTTTCGCCTTCTTCAGCTACATGTTATTGGATCTTAATCCGCCATAACTTCTTAATGAAACAAAAATGTCCTAAAAGTACGTGGAATGTTTGGATGATTCAGTTTTCTGAAGTTTGGCCCTCTTTCCTCCCTGCTGGGCCGGGTGTCTCTTCAGCAGGGTTTGGTTGTGATCGGTGGGTGTGCACACTGTGTGTTTGCGTCATGTTCTTAACTGAGTCATTGTCCTGTTGAATACACAGTCCAGACAGCAGGAACTGGGTCCAGGGTGATGCTTTGGTCCAGTGACTATAGCGAGGAAACGACTTTGACCAGGTGTCCTTGGAGACGTGCTCACCCTGAACAATACGATTGAGCGGATATTATTAAATTTGATCAACACCAGCGTTTCCAGGCTCTTATCTGTCTGCAGGGATGAAATCAGTACAGTGTGCAGGCTCTCTGACGTACGTGTGCTTCTCCACTTCGTTGTTTGTCTTTCTCTCCTCCCTTCCACATTCAGGCGTGATAGTAAGAGCAAAGAAATCATGCAGCCAGTGCTCTTTGCTCACGATAAACAGAATTGTATTATGCAACACCGCCGGAGGAAAGGAGGGAGAGGAAAGGAATCATGGCGGCCATCGAGGCGTCGTCCGCAGGTTACAGTTTGCCTGCATGTTCATCAAGTTTCCTGCTGGTCAGCTGCCTGTTTAAACCTGTTAAATAGTTTCAAAGTTTATGTCCCCTCTCAGATCTCTGCGTTTGCCCTTGATCCCAGCCGCTATGAATTATTTACAGCTATATTAAGTACTCTTTTCCTCGTAGAGTGGTAATGTTTCAACAGAGGCTTAACGAGGTCGGCCTGATGGTTGGCGCCTGGTCACAAGCCCTGAGGTGCAGTCTGGCCAGACGCTGCCACCCTCACTGACATCAGAGATGGTTTCCATCAGGTGTGAAGGGAAGGCTTGTCTTCCATAGGTCTCCTAATGCGCATAATCCCCCCCGATGGGGCCACACACCGACCCTCCTACGTCAGTGAGGCCCTGGGATCTTCCATGGAGACAGAGCACAATTTTAAATCTTCAGACGGAACTTTTCTGTTACGACATAAAGAATCCGACGTAGTCGCCCTGACACTTCCACAATCTCATTCTTTCACAGCTGATGTCACCGTTGCAGGAATAGCTTTCACAAGCACAGTGAAGAGTGATTGGGTGAACCCGTATTCTGGCCAAAATGTGTGTGTGTGTGTGTGTGTCTCATCCTCAGTGTTTCATTTTTATGGGTTCAGGTTCCAGGCACTGGTCCAAAAGCAAGGAAGCTGGAGGAGAGCGAAGCAGACATTGTTCTGGGAGGGGAGGAGGATCTCTGATGCTGAAAGGGGCTGCAGAAAATGAAAGGGAGAGGAAGTTGTGGGGGGAACGAGAGGGCAAACAGAGTTGGATGTATTTGGGGAGGGGGATGGGAGCTCGGAGGTCGAGGAGCGCCCCGTGAGAATGAGAGCATTCCAGGGGATTGTGCATGGGAGGGTCGTTCAGAAGATGCACATGATTGTTTCAAGGTGCTCCTTTACATGGTTAATGAGTCTGGCAATGGGCTTCACCAGCCACCCAAGTCCTCTCCCAGCTTGTTTGCACGTATTGTGCAGACAGTGGCATTGTGTTGAAAGAGCACATCATTCGTCTTCCTCAAAAAGAAGTTTATTCATAGAAAAACCAGGCAAACAGTCTTCCATGCTTGGTATGATTTATCACCCTATTGAGAATCTCCTGCAAGTTTTACACATTTAAGGCTGCAGACCTTTTTAATGTGACTGAATCACCCCACCGCCTGTTAACAATATGTTTTGTAGAACAGTATTCGCTGTCTCTTGGCTTCAAGTTTGCTTCCGTGTGAGTTTTTCAGCGAGCGTGAAGCTTCTCCCCCCAGTGAGAATGAATAGCCGTCCCTCCACCCCTCCGCTGTGCCCTCGCACCATGAGCCAGCCATTAACATTTGAAAACGTTCAGCGGGGAGACAGACTACATTGTGTGTTCATTTCAGCCCGGAAAAAAAAAAAAAAAAACGACTGATGACCAACATCAGCAACAATGCATATAATCATTTCCATGTTTGACCTTTCAGCGGAAATAATTCTCAACACCCCCGTCCCTCCCCCGAAGAATGCCAAGTATTTCACAGGGTCATCTCTCAAGGAGGACTGAACTCCTGTCAGCCTGGTTCAAAGCCGGTCTGAGTCTGCCCCCATGGCAGGACTGAGGAGGCCTGACAGCTGGGGAACGTTTTAATACGACTTCATGAATCAGAAAATACTAAACAACCTTACTTACCTGTGTTTGGAACGACTTTTTTAAGACTGTTCCGGCGGGCTGCAGGCTTACTGCTGCAGATGATCCTATATGCATCTCAGTAGAGCTGAAGATGAAGACAAGAAACGGACTGATTGATATACAGGAAGCTCATCAGCAGCTGATTATCTTTAGGTTTCACACTGTTGATTGGATTAATAAATATTCAAAAACCAGTCCATTAATCTGCAGATCGTTGACGGTGGAAGTAATTGCCATTGCATAACTCATCTTGAGGAAAAATCTTGTGTCACATCCTTGAACGCTTCCTTGTTCATTTCCAGGGATTATTTCGAGACGGCGATTTGCCTTTTGGTGAACTTTCCTGCAAGAGATCAGGAGTGCACTTGAGCTTGTGCTGCTTATTTTGAGTGATGTGATTATAATTTGAATGCTTTTGGTGTTTTGATTCAACAATGAATCTATAATGGGAAATGAATGTGTAATAAACCTTTGACCAGTAACAGTAAATCCACTGAATCTAATAGTGCGGTGTTACGTCCATCATCAGTCGCCACTAATGTCTTCAGAAGGACGGATCTTCTCTTTCACTAGACAAAAGGTCCTCCCTTTATCCCCGATGGCCTTCCTACTTTGAGGGGGGAAGAAAGACGGCTCAGTTGTTCGTCTTTTTGTGTCTGAGGCGTCTTTGCCTGCCGTGAAATCGGAGGGACACTGGAGTGAATTTCCATCTCATTGGCTATTCCTATATGTAAAACCATTCAATGTGGCCCTGCAGAGATACCATTAAACATATTTCATGTCTTGGCTAATGCCCCCTGGAAGGATTAGTTTGTGTCTCCAGAGGCTACCAAGATGCACTCATGTACCCTCGCTTGGCATCGTCTTCAGGCTTGGAAATAATCCACCCCTCGTCTGTGCCAACCGCTTCTTGGCTTGGACCCGGAGGATACCAACTACTGTCGTTTTTTGTTTCTTTATCTTGTTGCAGATACATTTTCAGTAAATGAAGGTGCAGTAATTTGTCTCTTTAGGCCGGTGTTGGTAACCAAACAACCCCTGAAGTTTGCAGGGGCTCTTCAGTCTGATGCTCGACGCCTCTCAGACCGTCCTCGAACGCCCAAACAAAATATGAGAAGCAATGTTGCACAACATGCTCACCCAGCACGTTCACGGAAATCGATACGCCGTCGAGCTTGGCTTTCATGTCTAATTATAGGTCGTGCTTCAGAACCGGAGCGAGGCAGTGCAAGATGTGAAATAAGGCCAGGTTGGTCGTAGGTCCTTCTGGGTTCTGCGAGAAGGAGGAAGTGCTGCAGGCGAAGAAGCTGGGTGGAAACAGAGCAGGATGTCATGTCAAGTTACCTTGTAGTTTATGTGACAGTAAAAAAAATAAAAGGACTATGATGAATGGGCAGGAGTCGAAAGAGCAATTATTTTAACGAAGAAGTTTCAAAAAGGCGATTTACGCCGTTGCCATAGTGTCCGGCCCACATCGTATGTCATCATGACATTTTTTACGGCTGTAATTATCTGATGTGCATGTTACTGGCTTTAATGTGTAATGGAACAACAGCAGTCCACAGTCAATGTGGTAGAAATACTCAGCCTGTTGTATCATTTGGAGAGTTATGGTACTGCAACCAGCAGAATTTCAGTCCTCTACTTAGTAATTAAGAATATAAGTGAGTGTTTAACAGGCCTCATGATTATAGAGGACCGTCTGGCTTTTAGACATATTTGTTATATTATTTGTATTATATTAGTACGATGCCAACCTCTGCAATGGCTTTTTGTTTAGAGTTTTCGCGGTACCAACGACACAGTTTCAGTCGTGCATGTGCAGAAAATAAACGAGTATCATCTCTCAACCTGCGACGTGTTGCACATCAGCAGTTTGACAGCACCTGCAGAGCGGTTCAACAAAACATTGCACATCACATCCTGTGGAAGTTGCCACACTCCGACTGCTGTCGAGATGTTTCTGGACGTGGACGTGTGAATCACAAGTGAGGCAGCGAAGATGACGGGTGTCTTATTTACATTGGGGACACAAAAGTCTTTGTGTGCCGTGTTGGCTGAATGAACTGAGCCGTTCCTGCTAGCTTGGAGGAGCTCGACGTTCTCTGTGAATGAGATATTTAACCAAATAACAATTAGTCTCAAGACAAATGTGAAACATAAACTATGCAACAAGTCAGTGGCGGATGAAAACAGGGCTGGAATAAGTTATTGATTGATTATAGTACAGCCTTCGTCATGCCTTTGCAATTATCGCACGTATTGATTTACGACTGCTTACATAAGAAACCAATTAGACAGCGTGAAGCAGCGATGTCAGATCGTCCCATTCTGTGTGCAAAACGAAAGGAAACACGCATGCTGCTTTTTTCCATACGACTTTTTCAGAAATGGAGGAGCCCGCTGTGTAATTATGCTAATACACAGCCACTGGCAGAGCTTATAAAGAGGCTGTAATCAGAGGGTCAGCCTGCCTGAAAACTATCCAAATGAAGAAAATACCATGTACTCTAAGCGCTGAACCGCTTCCCAGGAGCCCTCCCTACCCAGAACCCTTCACACGGCCCATTTATTTGAACTGGCTCTCACCCGCAGCAGGCCGCACTCTGAGGAATGGCTCGTAAAAGTCATCAGGTCCTCATTATCGTCATTACCATAATTATTTTCTATATTTAACCATGTGAAATGAGGCCAAATGAGTGTGCTGGTTTTTCCCATTCTGCGAGGCTCCCCGGGAAACGTGTTGCAGTGGTACAGCCCCGACTTTCACAGCCACCGTGCAGCCGAGCTACTGCGTGACATTCTCAGAAGGAGCGTACCACTTCTTTTGGGAGCAGGTTCTGTTTATTTGAAAACATCCTCCCTATGAAAGCTCCGCTTGCTGCGAGGAGACATATTTCTGCTGTGTGCTGCGGTTGTTTCTGGCTGCAGTCGCAGGGGAATTTGAGTATTTGTGAACTCGCTTGGCCAAAGCCAGCTTCATTATTATTGGATTGATGTGCACCCCACATAGAGAGCCTAAACCACCCAGAGAGCTCTGACCAAAAAGCAAAGGTTGGGCCCTTTCAGCAGGCGCTGGAGTTACGTAAGGTTGATTTTTATTTTTAGATTGGCCCTCGCAGACTATCCACACAAATGAGAGGACGTTTAAACAGTTTGTGTTCAGGCCAGACGCTAATGGAAAAAAAAGCCTTGTTGATGCAGAGGTGTGTGAGTCATGTGCGTCTCCCCGAGCAGAGGGGGGGTTCACGGTGGAGGGGCCAGACGGCTGGGTCTGCAGGCTGTGTGTTGTGCCCCAGGTGCAGATGTAGACAGCTCAGCCTTTGCATGACGAAAACATACAAGGCCATGAGAGCTTCTCTAAAGCCAGATGTTGCCAAGGGTAGCCGAGGCTTCGGAGACATGTATGTAAATATCTTATACATAACGGTATAACTGGTGGGATTTGATCTGTTTTAGGAAATCCGACGCATCCCAACAACATGTACGATATCCAGAGGGCATCATACGGTTGGTGCAGGGGACTCCAGGAATGTCTTAATGGAACGAACCGTCAGATCAAACGCAGATCCGGACTCGACTGCGGTCTGTCCTTCTGTGGTCTGGGAGAGTTGCAGCACTGCTCTGCAGTTTTTCACTTTCCCTCGCTGGTTGTTTTCAGCTGTCACTTGCCCTTTGCTTTTAACATATTAGTCATATCAGATGTAATCAAGCGTTCTGTGAGTGACTTGACTCCTTGTTTTCTCCAGTAAAAGGACGTTTGCTGATCCCCTCACTAAGCTTTCATTCATACAAGATGGGGTTTTAAAGTCTGAGTCATTGGGCAGTCCCTGAATCCATACAAAGTCTGTCCTAAGGGGTTAGATTATTTCTCACTGACTAAGAAAGCATATCAAACTGTTAAATTCCCCCAAACGACTTATCTCTGACGTGTATCTTCAACCAAATTCCACCTATTTTAGTCACTGTGAAGCATGTTAATGACTCTGAATCACCAATGTTATCGTCTTTCACCTCCAGACATGTGATCAACACTGAATACCTGCTACCGCTTTGTCAATATAGGTGTTATATCAGCGAAGGGAAAGATTAATGCATTACATAAAAAGAAAGTCTTGTGAGAAAAAGTCTATTTTAAGAAGGAGACTGACTCATTTCCTCAGACGTGTTCCTCCAAAGTTTGCTGAGTGTCTGTCACACCTGCTTTTATTTTAGTCTGGACTCTGGACCAGACATTAAAAAAAAAGTCTACCTGCGGCAAAGACACTGATACAGCTTAGAGAGTGTTAAATATAACCATGAGGACGCACAGCTTCACTGACAAACTGTTATTTCATTAAGATTCGAGGTCTGATACCTGATAACTTCCTGCAAGAGGGGCCGTCCCTCCCCGCTGCCCGACAAATGGCAAACACACGTGTTTATAGGAGGATCAATGATCATCGCGAGTCCCCATGTTGTGACTAATCAGTGTTTATGCCAGCGATCTGACGCCCGGGTTAATAGTCAGCTTCACCCGCTCAGATTACAGTGGTGCAGTGGACTGGAGCAAACAAAAACACGAGGACGGGAGCTGAAGCTTCCCTCTTCCCGTCACTTCAAAAGGCCTCGTGTCCTGTTGAATAAGCAGGCGGCCGCAGCCTGTTTATTCAACATGATTACAGGTGGCAATTGTATTCCACACGGAGCCTCAGATTGGAAGTCAAGATTATAATATAATCTTCATGGTTCTAATTTGTGACTCACACCCTGTTGGTCGAGGTGCTGTATAAACAATCCCCATATATACCTTCCCACAAAGCCCCAATAAAAGTAAACCCCATCGAGAAGGAGGCTCACGAGCAGGAAGATTTCTGGTTGTGGTCTGTAGACGAACCACAACAGATGATTCTGTATGTGTTCGTGTTTGTTGGAGCACTTTTTTCCCCACAAACTCGGGCTGACGTCAGACGTCTACGTGAGGCCAGATGCTGAGTAGCTTCCTCGTCTGCCGCTCGTTCATTACGGTCGTTCGAATAAAGTTTGAGCTCTTTTTATTTTTCCAGGTATGACATCAGTATTGTTATAGCAGCAGCAGTTAGCACCTAATTACAACCCTGGTGTTTGGTTGCCTCTACTTGCCCATCGTTGGACGTCCCACAGATTCATCCAACATGTACAGATGTTGAACTGTTGCCACAAAGTGCTCACACAGCTTTTAGAAAATAAATGACTGAAGAAGAAGAAGAAATATTGCCTGGTCATCTTTGTTGAAAAATGGTTTTCAATCCCTTTTTTTCATGACTTCACTCGTTGGCTTATTATTTTGTGCACATGTGGGAGATTAAACTGCCATTCTGGATTTAGCAGCTGGTTTCAGCAATCTTGTGCAATTAGCGGAGTCAAAGGAGCAGACAAAGGAGCATGATACATCCTATTCTTGTGTCTGGGGGGGGTTTACCTCTGAGCATCAAACACAAGGCTGCTATCCACAGCAGGTTTGTGTCTCTACGCAGGAAGCTGCTTCAAACGTGACCCTCATCTCTCCGCACACATGCTGTTTATTCGAATATTAATTGGAGCTGCAGTAATACTCATCATTTCCTTTCCTCTTGGATGACTCTGCCAGCCTCGATCAAATGATTTGAACCAGCTAACAATCAGGTCCGCTCTCAATGGGTTAATTTGACCCCTGGGGGTCACGATCGAACATGTAACGGCCCCACGGGCCTGCTAGTTGGTAGCAGGGGGTGATTGTGTGTGTGTAATTGTGCGACGGGTGTTGCTGGTCGTGCACTTTGACAATAGCCAGGGAGGCCGGGACCACTGTGAGAGATAACGATGTTACAAGCAGAGAGAGTTTCACATGGGAACTGCCTGATTCGGGCCAGGTTAGGAAAGAGGAAGGCCAAAGAGGGTTCAACCCAGCCTCAAACCCAGAGCAGCCACAAAGTGGGCTTCCTGGTTTCTCACACCGAGCTGAGTAACACGAGGCGTCAACAGCGGCGACCACAAAAGAAAAGCGAGATTAAGATAAGTGAAACTGGCACATATAGAGTTGCTGTTATTGATCCGATGCTGCGAACGTTGCAGAAAGAAAATGTGCATGTTGTGTGAAGTCGATTAGATCCAGACCACTATGTTGCAAGACGAGTGCTCAGCTTCAATCTGCCTCGTTCCATTTTCAATCTTATCCTATCCAATTATACAGAAACGTGCATACAATAGAAGAGCGGGCCGTGATGAAGCTGGTAACTTTGAATGAGGAAGACGAGCGTTACATGTGTTGTGCTCTCCGATCTGTCTGAGTGAGGCTTTCGAAGAAGTCGGTTAAAAGGAGTTTTTTTTGGTGTGAAACACTGATGAGCCGGGGAAACCTGAGCAAGAAATCCTAATTTCCTTTCGTGTCTAATGTCGGTTACACGGTTGAAAGTACGAGGTCTGTTGTGCTTGACAGCTCCCAGGGGTTAATATTTGTTATTGTGGGAGTTCGAAGCAGCTGAAAAGGAGTGTTCATGCTCAGTTAATTCTTCCCTGGATGAATAAAGGCTAAGATTGATGCATTTACTGAGGCAATTAGTAGTAAATGCCTCTCTCAGACGCACAAGTGGCACACTCCAGGGCTTCTCCTATCTCCAAAATCTGTGGTTTAGAGTCATTATCCCTCAACCCTCACTGGCACTTTAGAAAACGGTGCCCCGAGGCGGCCGAGAAAATCCCATCGACTTCGGATTGGTTTGAAAGACATCTGGTGCGGAGCTGCGAGCTAATGCGATCCTGCATGGTAATTTGAAGTGCGGAAAGAAATTTACCAGCATGTCATTCACCGAAGCACCAAGCAGACACAGTACATGATGGTAAACACCAGCTTCTTAAAGGAGCAACACTTGGAAGGGGATCGCTTCCTCTCTCATGTCCGTACAGTAAATATAAACTGCAGCAAAGATTGGTTCAAGGTGTTTCTAAAGCACCGTATAGCATGACTTCATATCCTACAGAGACCAATAAAACATGACATGACTTTTGGCACCATCTTTTATTACAGTCTTACCTAAAGATGGGCGGAGGTACCCATGTTCTCAAGTGATTATATAACTATTCCTTTATTTAGTCGAATGTAAAATGTATCAGTGTGTGAGAGGAGGTAACGTTTGTAGCTGCTACTTTTGCTAATGAATGTTTCTCTCTTTAGAACCTGATGGCTAAAGCATTATACGACAACATGCCGGAGTCCCCCGAGGAGCTGGCCTTCCGGAAAGGGGACATCCTGACCGTCATTGAACAGAACACGGGCGGCCTGGAGGGCTGGTGGCTCTGCTCGCTACACGGCCGCCAGGGAATCGCCCCGGGCAACCGCCTGAAGCTGCTGATCGGGCCCAAGTTCGAGGCCCAGTCGCCGGCCGCCGCCGCCCAGTCTCCTCCTCAGAGTTCAGCCTTTCAGCAGAAGTCCAGCTCGGGGGCCCAGGGGATCTACCAGGTGCCACCGTCCCTCCAGAGTCCACAGCAGCAGAGCCAGCAGGGCATCTACCAGGTTCCCTCAGGACAAGAAGTCTACCAAGTCCCACCGAGGGGGGCGCTAGCGGCTGATAACACGCCGAGCAAGGTGAGACAAGAAGGAAACTCTACATTCTGGATTTGTTCATAAATAATATCCAGCAGCTGTGTTGTGTTCACAAATCACCAATTTGCCTCAAGGAGCTTCATAATCCCTCCGTATATATACAGTATATATATATTTGTGTACCCTTAGACCTCGTTTTAATCGGGTCCAAGAACCCTTCAGCAAGAGAAAACACTGGGAGGAATCTTCGGCGGTGCTACAGAGGAGGGATTCCTCCTCCACGATGGTGTTTGTAATGAAAAACACCTGTTTTAAACACGAAGACGTCAACAAAAATAAAAGTGTTGATGTCGTAGCAGCAGTCCCGAAACCCTGAATACTAAATTTACAAGGATATAAACAATTAGATTGTGCAGAGTTTAAAAAGGCTGTCCCAGCGGTCTGAAGTGTGTTATTATACAATTACAGTTGTGTAAAGGAGGTTAGAGGCGAGGATAGCAAAGGAATGAAGGGTTTGGAAGACGGAGGGAAATATGTTCTGCCGTCAGGAGACATTTCTTTGGGATCAGAGCAGATTTAGAACCATCAGCTCTGGTGAGTGTGGCCTGCACAACCAGTGTGGGTATTAGATGTGATGGACGTTCACGCACTCACACTGTGACCTGGTTCCCCGCCAGCGTGCTCGGACTCCCGTCAGCGCGATTGCACAAACAGAGCCCAGAGAGGTCGGAGAGATTGTGGTTCCGCGATGTGAATTTTGGACAGGGTGTGCCGGGCCTGGCGCTCACCACAGAGCAGGGTAGTGTTTTTGTGCAGGGCATTTAGTCGTATATTGGCATTGTGTGTAGCAGAGGCGGTCCAGGCCACAGAGCGGCAGTGAATATGGGAACAACTTGTGGAAAAGCAAACAGCACAGAGCTGTTTTTTTGGATTTCGGCGGAGCCCAGCTGCATTGAAAATAGTTTTTTCTGTATTTAAATGTTGGGCAAAGAATCGCTGTCGAAGCCGTAGGACTCCGCTTGGTCATCTACATACGGGTTTATACACAATCTTGTGTTCATATTTGTTGTTTTCTATGTCCTTGAATAATAAGAAAAGATCTTTTAACTAATGTCCCACCTCTTCAAACAGATGAAACAGTGTGAAACAGGTGTTGTTTAAACTTGATGGAAAAACACCTCACCACTTTTTTTTGTCTTTGCCATGACATCACCGATAGATTACAGTGGAACATATCTATTCCAGGTATCCTCTGTAGCACATCTGAACAAGCAAACACATCACCAGAAAGTCGGAGTGTCCAACTGTCAAACACAAGAAATGCTGATCCTCAATTCGACGGTTGTTTTTTTGGTTCCAACACACAACTTTGCTCGCAAACTTTGGGCAGTGACTGACAGACGTTCCCTTGTTCCCATAGATTTCTCCTCATCTGTCAGTCAACAGTAATCTTTGCCCCCGTTGATAGTCGCCTCGATTGCATCGCTTAAAGTTGAGATTAGCTGAACTCAGTCGCCGCCCACACGCTCTTCCTGTGTGTGTGCGCGCAGCTTCACGTGTGTCCATTAATTTCCACCGAGAACACAGCAGGCATGATTCAGCAAGTCTTGTTTTTAACACACCAGTTAAACAAGGGTGAGTGCAGTGATGGACCTCTTCAGCAATGTGATGCGTTTGAGGGAAAATGTTCCTGTTTATTCAACCGCTTAACTAGTTCCAGCACCTCAGACCAGAACCCCCCCCCTCCCCTCCTCCTCCTCCTTTCAGGAGACGGATAATAATTTTATGCTGAATGAGCTTTTGATATCCCAAAGGCGGTTTTCCAGGGAACAAATCAGCTCCAGCCATCACTGAAATGAGCTGAGGTGCATTTTAGTTGGTAAACAGGCAGCAGGAGCGACTGGAAGCCTGAAGGACTTCACTGCACAGGAGCGTTAGTGATAAAGACCGGCGGAGCCAGCAGGCCCGAGAGGAGAGCTGTCAATCAACCTGCACACACACACACACACACACACACACGCGCACACCACCCTGCAGCCTCGTCAACCAACACCTCTCTTTTCCACTAACAGGCAGCAGGGCTTAGCTGAGGAACGGCATTAAAAAGGCTTTGGTGATAACATGGAAAACTAAATGTGCTCCTAATGAAGTGTGTTTGAGCTGTAATCATGCTATTGGAGAGATTAGATTAAGTCTCGGACATTTAACTTTCCTTGGATGTGCGGTTATCAAAGTGGGGGCAATTTCCAGCATTTGTTCCCGTCTATTAAATATCAAACAGACAGGTTTGGACTTTGTGTGTGCGCGAGGAGCAAATTCATTTCTATTAGTGGGTCTATGTGTGTGTTGCAGGAATCCAGTCGAGGTTTCCATTGACGTCTGACACCAGGCTACTGTAGTATCGTCCCTGTCGCCAAATGTTAGCTATATTTGGTACTCTCTGTTGGAGACGTCCTGCTGAGTGCTGCAAAGGACGATTCGTAATCCGGTTAATGAATCAATAAAAGATTCCTCAGTAGTGGAAGATGTCAGCGACAGTCTTTGGTGATGTCTTCAAATGGAATTTCTCAAACAAAAACAACCGTCTCTGATTTGCCACAGGTCGGATTTGAACTTTTTCTCTTTAACGACGGAGTTCTGATGATAAAATATGAGTGAAAACACATGATTTGAAGTGGGAACATACTGTACTCATAACTCTTCCACTTTAAGAATTCTTGACGGCACTTATGATGATAATGTTTGATGAAGCGAAACCCAAACCCTGACCTTTGCCCTTCAAAACACAAAACTCGGTCTTGTTTACTACTGCCTGTTATTGATGACAGGCTCATGTGTTGACTCATGGTGTGTGTGCGTGTGCGTGTGCGTGTGCGTGTGCGTGTGTGTGTGCTGTTGCACACTACGAGCCGATAGAGCTTAAGGGAGCCATTTTTCATGTGCATGGTGAACAAAAATCCTCTCTTCTGTTACTCTACTCCATTTATCCCCTAAAAAGTGGACTTAATAGATTATATTTATTCACACAAACAGAAGCTTCTACGACATCTTTTGCGTACAGCTGTGCTCACCGACATGTGGACGTAGTTCAACCTTCGGATCACCGCCGAGCTTGTCAAAGTCACTTCGCTCTGTGAGCAATCAAAATAAAGAAAAGGGGGCGGGGCTTATACTATCAACAGCATTATTTTTCTTCCTTAAGTAAGCAATAGTCTTTACTCTCACGACGAAGGACTGCGACAGTGCTAGAAGACGTTTCTTGTAACCTGGCAGCGATAAGCGCCGTAAAGAAGCGCTCTGAAAAGGAGGTCATGGGCGCTGCCAGCTCTCCTATGACTACGTTTGGCTCTCGGTTCTGGGTAAGCCGACTGCCTTTCTCACATTCGGAGGCTGTTCCCCTCCTTCTCCTCCTCCTCCTCCCGAACTGCTGAGAGTAATAGTTACATCATTCACCGCCTCCTTTGCCAGCCCATGTTATTACCATTAATCTAGTTCTTGAAGATTTATAAAACTAACCTGTGGAAAACTGTGATTTCTTTGTTAAGTGAAATATATATATATACGTTTTTTAGTTTTTCATTCCTCCAGGATGCATCCTGGTTTGCATGTCAGCCTCACTGTGTAAATCCAGATTGGCGGCTGGTTATTTTCTCTTCATGTGGCATGGGGCTTTGGTGCATAAAGGCACACTGAGGTCTGGCACTCTTCGACTCTGGTGTTGGGCCTTGTCCCTGAATAACCCTGAGTCCCCCACCACCACCGCCACCATCAAGGCCTCCTAGTTTGGACTGTGTGGGACACATGCCTGAATGTCTTGGGTCACACACAAAAAAGAGAGGCCTTGTACCTCCTTTTATAATCCTGCAGTTGAAAGGCTCATTGCTCATCTATAGTCTGCTTCTCTTTATTTCCTCTCTCAGCTCTGAAAGGTGCGTCTGTTTCACTCCCCGGCCCGCTCGCTTCCTCTGTGCTTCCCCCTCTGACTCAGGCGCCGAGGTCACAGTGTTCAAAGATGGGCTGGGTTCACAGTTCAAAGATCTCCTTTTCGAGCGTCTTATCTACTCCTACCAGACGGCCTATTCATTCTACACTTCCTGGCTTATGAGCTGTGCTCCTTGTACGGGTATTTCCTCCGTTGACTGTGTCATACCCGTAGATCTAATCTGTTCACGAGTGCCATAAAGACGTAGGGGTGCAACAAAAGGATTGATAGACTCCAACTGAACTTAAGGAAGTGCTCTGATAGCCGTTTTATATACTACAAGGGTGCGCCATACACCTTGATTAAACTCTTTCTGAAGTTACCAGGTTATGTGCGATGAATGGCTTGTTTGTTTGCCTCGTCCATATTTTCCCTGTCTAATCATGCACCCGGCGATCTCGGCCCCAGATAAGTGAGTTATTTCTTCCTGGAGCGAGCCAACTCCTTCAGACCCGTCTGCTCGCCATTGTCGCAGTTGTGATGAACCGCTGGCCCGTGAAATCTGACCGAGGGGGGAAGGTCATAAATCAGTTGTTCCAAAAGTAATCTGTTCTGCGGTTTGCACACTGGGAGGACTTTCTCCCTGTGAAGGTTTGGAACTGAGCCTGTTGTTATGAACTAACTGAAGCAGTGGGAGGTTTGTTAGCCACGCAAGCGGTGTGGCGTTAGGGACGGCAACGTCCGTCTATTGATCCCCAAATGTAGTCAACAGTGACATCTGATCAAGTATTGGAACGCTTGTTTTCTATTCCTCTCACATTCTCCTCTAGCGCCACCATGAGGCTAAATTAAATCTTAAAATAATTAAGCACGAAGAGTGTCTGGTGTTTGTTGTCATCACTCGCAAACTGGTGACTGTGTTTATTTACCATTTTTTTGCATTGCTAACACATTAGCTAAAATGAAACCTGCTAGACGTTAGCATTAGCACTGTCATCGTAATGCCGTTGCTATGGAGACGTTAGCACAAAGCCCCACTGAGCTGCTAGCATGGCTGCACTCTCCTTCCTTCCTGGCATTCGCTGTAATGTCTTGTGATTATATTTTCCCAGACAGTAAACACTGGATGGCAGACATTGCTTCTTTTTCAGATAATCACGCCGCGGGATTAAGAAGCTGCTTTGATCAGCTAGAATGAAAGATGATCCGTATTCGCGCTAACATCAGTGTGTTCCCTGCTAATGCTCCTCATTAAACCCGCTGTCTGTTTGGATTTAGCCACTTGGATGTGTTATGGAGAAGGCGGAGGGTCCCGCAGGACTTAAGACTTAATTACCTGCATTAATTAGTTTGGCACATTAATAGGCTGGTGCAGCTCCAAGTGGTGGACACGTCTTTGTGCTGTGATTCAGCAAAGCAGAGAAGGGCAGAGCCGCCACACCTGACATTCAGAAACACCGTCACGTAAAAGATCCCCCTGTTAAGCAACACGTGGCGGATGTCGTGGTTAGTCCCTGCACCCTCGGGTGTCTCGCTGTGGGTGGTTCTGAGCCGAAGGTAAAGACAGGCGGAGGTTGGCTTTTGTCGGCGTGCAGATAGATGGATAAGAGGGCAGCGGTGATGGCAGTGCACCAAAAGAGATGAGATGGTGTGAATAATGAGATGGATGGGTGAAAATTCAATAGCGTGCAGTCGCCGCGTTGCCAGCAGTGTCATTGTCGCCGACATTTGGTGGTTGGGCCTCGTTAGCGTCGATGTCAGCAAGCCATTACTGAGGGGAAATGGTTGTGTGTTTGTGCTTGTGCATACAAAGCCAATAAAAGGTGTGAATGATTGTTTCCTGTTGAGTCGTCGCACGCGGACAGAGGCAACTGAAACGTCTGGGCCGGGTGATTTCTGTGAATTCAAAACCGCACATCTCCGGTGCATCTTAGCAGAAAGATCTCTGGGGAATGATAACCATCGTGCAGATGATGTTCAATACGTGTTGTTTAGATGTTGATGGAGAGCGATGTGTCTAACATCCCCTATTGGGGTCAAACTAGGCTGAGATCTGGTGACTAGGAAGGCTGTTAAATTCAACTGACATCCTTTTCATTAAAAAAGGTATTTTCACAATAAGACTCCCCTGAAAGTCGACTTTACACAGCAGACTATACGCAATAATAAACCTTTCATGAGCTCTTGAGGTAGTTGTTGACTTTATGACAACACCTCTCAAATGACTCTGAGTAAAGCTGAAAAGTTCAACCTTACAAAACCCGAGCCCGCCAGGATGCTAAGTAAACAGCAGAGGAGCCATGAGTCACTCACCACAGTGCGTAGGAGCATTAACATGTATCTATTTAGCTCCTCGGGGCACTAGTTTAAACCTGATCCCTCTTTAGTCACTCCGTTTGCTCTGCCTCCTCCATGAAGGAATCCTAAGAGCCTATCACCTGAGTGGGAGCAAATGTTTACTCAGTCGCCGGGGCTCTTCATGATGTCATCGCCTCGCCTCTCTTTTCTCTCTGAAAAGGGTGCCACCACTACCCACCTCATTGGATGCGGTAAATATTTACCCAGCAGCAGTTATAACAGCGCCTCGGAGCAACAGTCCGCCGGGTAAACAGAGGGTGGAAGATGAGGAAATAAATGAGCAGTGTGCATCTGGCGGCGGCTGAGAGGAGCCACTGATTGGAAGAGTGCGACTCAGAGCGATGACATGTACCTGTGGAAAAGGTCACCGGGGTCTTTGAAGGACACCTCGCTGCCATATGGACGCGGCCGCCGAGTCCAGACATCCTCTTATCGTTAACACACAGGCTCAGGCCGCAGGGCTGAAGTGACCTTTTACCAATCATCACTTTGTTGTTCACTCTGTGAGCTGCCAGCTCCCGATCTGCTGTGTCTGGTTACTCGCTCCGGGGGGTTCTAACAGCCCCAAAAGTCTCTGAGCGACAGTGCGTGAGAAGAGCGAAAAAGCAGTGAGGCTATTTATTCCTCCGCTGGTTAATTTCAGAGCCCCGGGTTGACGTGTTTAAAGCCCTCGGTGTATGTTTCAGCTCTGACCCTGCTGGGATGCTGCACGCACAGACAGGTATGCCAACAATGAACACCTTAAATCACCAAGGGCTTGTTCACATCGGACTTATGAGAACCATATGGGCTGCAGTTAGTTTAACTTTAACTCTGAATGGCATTCCTTTCCATACTGAGCAACTCCGATTTTCCGTTCCCCTCACTTTCCCCTCTTCCATCTTTGTTACCCTTTTTCATAAATCTCTTTTACAGACCGCCCCCCCCCCCCGAACCCTACACTCTTTCCTCAGAAACATTAATCCCATTCGCTGGCTGAGGCTCCAGATCCTACTGCTCACACAATGAAGGATACAATAAATGTCTCTGCCGTCTGAGAGATGGTATTAGGATATTAATTCACTACAGAGTGGATACTGGGAGTATCGGGAGAGACTCTGCCCTCTTCCAGGAAACGTATGGTTCCTCTACTGGAACCCTGTTAATGAACCAGGCTCGTTCCAGTGTGGCGCTGTTGCATGGGGGGACAGAGGAGGAGTGCTCGGCTTAGGGAAGGACATTCCCAGAATTCCTTTGTCTGACGCAGCAAGGAGGTCTGCAGCTCTGCTTTTAGGGGATACGGGACTTTGCGGGGGAGGGGGGGTGGAAATACTGGGAGTGGGAGGTGTGGAGGGACTTATTAGCTGAGTTGGTTGATCATCGATACCAATGACCAGATGATTACCTCACCAGGTGGTGATAATACCTCTTCTTTCAATTCTTAAACATCTTCCATTCCATGATGTCATCTGACATCTCACTTCAGTTTTGAGTTCAACGTTCCTGTCGAAGGGCCCTGCTTCACTCTGCCCTCTCCACAAATAGCCGTAAACACGGAGGATGTTGGTCGTTCTCCGTTGTCAGCACCTTTCTGCCTCAACTGTAACAACTTACTGCTGCCGGGTCATTACAAGGGCTCGGAAATTAGAAACAGACACAACAATTGAGATCCAGGACAGATGTACAGAAGTCTGACGGACGACTAGCAGGAGGAACATTTGTTTTTGAGCACTGCTGTGCCCCATGTGTGATTTTACAGACAGCAGAACTGACTGTTTGTCTCTCCCCCTGCTGTGATCTGACAGGTGGTGACCCCGACCAGGGTGGGACAGTCGTACACGTACAGCCCAGGCCAGCACAACCAACAGGACGTCTATGATGTCCCGCCCAGCAGATCACAGGGGGTAGGTGTCTGTTACAGCATGTACAGTAACTCAGTTCCACTGTCCCGGTCTTCTTAACAATCCAATAATAAACAATATTATTTAACTTGATACTTCATATTTGTCGCTCCTTGCTTTGTGCTTATCTCATGTCACGATCCTCTTCCAGGTGTACGACATTCCGCCTGGTCAGATGTTAGGATCACCGTACCCTGCACAGCACGCGGGGGCCAGAAACCAAGGAATCTATGACGTGCCCCCGCCTCAGATGGACCTCAGGACACAAGGCATTTATGACGTACCGCCCTCTTCACAAGCGGTAAGGGAACATTTCAACAGCTAGTCAATCTTCCACCACAATGAAAAGGCACATCAGTCAAAATACGCAGAATTAAGGAAGCGGAAGCCGCTTTTTACCAGTAAATGATAGTTACTGTTTATTGATACAGTTCCTAGTATTTCTCTTAATTGGCTGTAATAAATGAATAGTACGTCAAATGTCATATTTATGACATTCTTGTGGCTGCACCTAATGAAAGCTTTGCCTGCCAGGCGAGTTAAACTGCATCTGAACTGTCCAGCAGTGGGAAAAGTCCAAGACACAACCGTTAGCTTTCCAAGACCCTCTAAGATTTCACCAGACCTCCCGACCGAACCGGGCCGGGAGCCACCAGTTTGTTTGTAATAACCTGAGATATGCCGGGACCTGTTATTTGTGTCGTTCCTAATTATAGTCCGGGCAGTCCCGTCTAGCTGGAGAGAGGCTGATGGAAATCACTTACAGGCCACCATTTTATTCTCCCAGCATGCCGCGGGCCACGCACATCAGAACACACATTATGCAACTGTCAGGACATAGTACTTAGTGGGAGGTTAAAGCTTTGCTGTACTCGGCGACTGCTTTAGAGCGAGGAATGAAGTTTTTAGGTTTCAAGTATCCGCATGAGCCAGTAGGTGTTTCACTTCCTCAATCTTTAACTGTGCTGCTTTGAATTTGAACTGGATGTAAACTCCTGATTGTCCTCACCAACAGATCTACTCAGTGCCTCCCTGCAGGACCACCCCGGCACTCCAGGAGGGGAACTATGATTTCCCGCAGCCTCTTAAGCACAAGCAGGAAGGTATCTATGATGTACCTCCACCTGCCCTCACCAAGCCCACACAGAGCCCCCAGTCCCATTATGATTTCCCCCCCAGCATGGATTCCTCTGCCCATCACCAACAACAGAACAGCAATGAAGGAATTTACGATGTTCCTCCCCCCGCCCTTCCCTCAGGGGCGGGGTCTCAGAGGGATGTGTACGACATCCCCCGGGGCATGCAGCTCCCGCATCACAGAAACTTGCCTGCTGACAGGGACGGGAGCAAAGGGGTGTACGATATCCCTGGTCAGGACGCTCGTGCAATAGCGGACATGACCGACGGCGTGAACCGCCTGTCGTTCTCCAGCACTGGCAGCACACGCAGCAGCATGTCCACCTCCTCGTCCTCCACGGGCTCCAGCTCTGAGGGCCGCCTGGCTCTGGACGTGGACACCGCTGTCCAGAGGTTGTTTCGTCTGCAGCAGGCCGTGGATGCATCGGTCGGCGCTTTACATTCAATGGCAGCTTCTCCTCACTGGAGGACTTTTCCCTTCATGGAGCGCCATGCTAACGACGTCCGCACAGTGCTCGACCGGGTCCGGGCGGCCCTCGGGGACTTCATCGTGTTTGGTAGAGGGGCCGCTGCAAACGCCACAGCGCTCTCCGACTCGAGTCTGCACAGTAAGCTGAGACGGCAGCTGGGACGCCTGGAGGACTCGCAGCAGATCCTCCTGCAGATCTACCAATTCCTGGAGAACTGCAGCTGGGCTCTGAACACCCTGGTGTCCTCCGCTCCAGGCAAACATCACAACAAGAGCGACGACCTGGA
This sequence comes from Macroramphosus scolopax, assembly GCA_901007825.1. Lineage (NCBI taxonomy): Eukaryota > Metazoa > Chordata > Actinopteri > Syngnathiformes > Centriscidae > Macroramphosus > Macroramphosus scolopax. The sequence goes on along the minus strand of CAAKHC010015710.1, from coordinate 45,199 downwards.
TCGCTTCATCATGGTCTCCAGAACTGTGCCCGATGACGCCAAGCAGCTGGCCAGCTCGATAGGCAGCAACGCCGAGCTGCTGTTCAGGCGGACGCACATGGACGGGTCGTTCTCCATCGGAAGCACACCTGATGAGAACATGATCCACCCGCTCACCTCCCCCTCCTCGGACAACGACAACTACGGGGGCCCGACCAAGCCGTTCCCTGTGCCGTCCAGCCAAGACAAGGACAACATGAACCACAGTGAGAAGTGCGTTAAAAGCTGGATGGAGGACTACGATTACGTACATCTGCAGGTAAATGACTGAGAGCATCGTATTGATGAGAGGATGCCTGATTCTTATTGGATGTGCTAGTTATCAAATCTGAGCTGTGTCAGTGTAGTTGATTGCCTTCTCTCACCTACTTTTCTTCATCCACAGGGTAAAGAGGACTTTGAACGTCAGCAGAAGGAGCTGCTAGAGAAGGAAAACATTATCAAGCAGAGTCAAGTCCAGCTGGGCCAGGAGCAGGTGAGGCTTCTCTTTCTTTTGACAGTCATGCACTGATGAATGAGGGGCATTTTTTTGTTATGACAGTACAGGAAATAATGTCATCCCTGTCACGTTTCACAGATCAATCAGTTTAAGAAGCTGGAGCAGGAAGTGATCAAGCCCGTGGAGAACGACATCACACAGTGGATGACGGACCAGCACTCCTCCCCGCCGGAGACGTCCGCCTCCCTGTGCCCCTCCACTCACGTGTGCGCGCGAGACCGCCAGCTGCTCGGCTTCTACTCCGAGCAGTGTGAGCAACACTTCGTCACGCTCCTCAGCGCCGTGGACGCCTTCTTCAGCTGCGTCAGCACCGGGCAGCCTCCCCGCATCTTCGTGGCGCACAGCAAGTTTGTCATCCTCAGCGCCCACAAACTGGTCTTCATCGGAGACACGCTGTCCAGGCAGGCGTCCGCCCCCGAGGTGGCCAACAGGGTGATGAACTCCAGCAACGTGTTGTGTGACTTATTAAAGACGGTGGTGGCCGCGACCAAGACGGCTGCCCTGAACTACCCGAACACAGCTGCCATCCAGGAGATGGTGGACAGAGTCACGGATCTCTCGCACCACGCGCAGCAGTTCAAAGAACAGCTGCTTCAATTGGCTAATTTGTGATTTTGTGATCGCCAGACGGAGCTATATATATGTATTCCTCCTCATCTTTAAGCCTGTTTTAGATGTTGTAAATAGTCTCTGTTCTGTAAATATTTGCTCTATTTTTGTGTAGATTGTTTTATATTATGGTATGAATATATATATACAGTATATATATATATATATATATATATATATATATATGTATATGTATGTGTAGATGCAGTATTGGTGTCTCTGTAGGATTTATGTGAACATTTTTCATAACATTCCTTTCACATATTTTAAAGCACCTTATGAGATGTCCTGTGTTTATTCTCACCCGTAGTGTGTCGTTGACGTGTCTTACCGCCGGACGTGTGGCGGTAAATCTTGTAAATCATGCTAATATCAGTGTATGTGTGTTTGTGTGTTTGGGGGGGGCGACTCCACCCACAAAGTAAACAGTTGTTCTTAACCATGTGACTCCGTCTTTTGATTTCTATAGTGAAAGCAAAAGTCAAAAGGTCTTTGTTTTTGTTATATTCTTGAACGGAAGAGTCCGTTGACTCCGAATAACAAAGCCTTTTTTCTCACTTCTATTATATCTCGTTGTGCAGATTGGTAATTTTCACTTCAACACATCAAAGGCAGGAGGATCAAATATCATCTCTTTCCTGAATTAGTGTCGCTGTCAGTTCAGATAATCTACAATAACTGTCTGCAGCAGCAGAGGAAAGTACTGGCTTGTTTCATTGAAACGCTGAATTCAAAGCAGTTTACCTTTAACAGTCAAGCAGTTGAAGAAGTAACTTTATCTAAGATCAACTGAATTGATCCCATACAGGAAAATTGTGACAGCAGCAGAGATACTACAGAAGATATACGGACAAGGAAACTGAAAAATAGATAATTAGTACATCAGCTTTTATTGTGAAAAATAAGGTAGTAAACACTAACAGGAAGTGTCACTATAAAACAGCTACAAACAAAGAAAACCAAAACAATCAATCACGTGATGCTCAGTTGTCATGTGAAGCTCCAGGTGAAAAAAGGCCTTCGGTTGAGAAATGTTCCTGTTAGCTTATTTACAAGGTCAGAAAAGCCATTTAAAGCACTGACATGAATCTTTTAGCAGCAATACTAGAATTTGGAAAACAGAAGAATTTGTAAACAAAATATTATTGCTAGTTTTTCATGTAACCAATGTATTGTCAACCTCAATTATATTCTCGTGGACTCCTGCAGGATATTATTGATTTCAAGCCTGATCCCTGTAATTTCTAGGCTCTACTCTTAAATAAGGGCCAAGTTGAAGATTGGGCTCAAAGGGTTTTTTCAGCGAGCAGAATGGAGCTGCTGGAAGCCAAACAATTCTTCACGTCGTGAGTAGAACATTAGATATGACAGTATAATGAGGACATGCTACAAGCCCGCTGGAGCGTGAGAAACATGTTTTCCACATTTTCTCTGCTTCAAGCTGCAGTGAATTGATAAAACATACAGAATTATGTCTTCTGCATCATGTGAACTTGTAGGATTTGGGACAACAAACTACAGTGATAAAACACAGCCCGTTGTGTTGTCTCCTCCATCTTCTCCACCTGCCCCTCTTTCCTTTCTTTCATTATAATCTGAGTGAAATATAGTCTCTCCCTGTGGAGAAGCTGCTCTATAGATAGCGCCACTGCGTAAAGAAGAGATGCCCGTGACCACAGTGAGACTTCCTCCCCCCTCCAGCTACCAATCAGAAAATCTCATTAAAAGTCTTTTCAGCTCACACACACTGGCACTAAGAAGCAATCCGTGTTTATTATCCACTGCATTCCTCCGCTTGCTCTCTGGGGTGATGAGAGAGAAAGGAATTTGCAAAGCGACGACTCTTAAGAAGGTTCTCATCATTTATTTGAACCAAGTTACGAGTGAAATTAAAGTGAGCTGTAGTTTGCAGTCTGGCTGTCAGACTCTCGTTGGAAGGTTGTAGGCTGCAGAACACTTGAATGCTAATTTGTCAGTGGTCCACACTCGTGGTCCTGCAGAGCCACTGTGCTGCATCTTGGAGACGAAGTGACTCGTTATCAGACTTCGGCAGAGCTTGATTCACATGTCAGGTGTGTTGGAGTTGGACGGCATCTAAAAGAAGCAGGGCAGTGGATTAGTGTGTTAGCATGTTAACTAATTAGCTAATTAGGACAAAACACAAAGTGTAGATGAAGCTGATGTTTGCAGCTTTTCAGTCATAAACAGACTTGTACCAACTAAAATTTGACCTGATGGAAGTTAAGTGTTAGTTAAAGTGGTTACAAAGATCTAGGGGACTTCAATGAAGGAAACCACATTTGGTTTCATATGTCAGTTGGTTTCATAATTGGCAATGTTCACATGTCAATCTGATGGTAATATGAGAGGAAAGGCCATCAGGGAACATCCTTTGTGGATGTCGACAGATTTCTAAATTAAGTAATCGATTATGCAGCAATATTTCAGTTGTTAAATGACCCTGACAGTGAAAGAAGAAGTGTTTTCCCTTCGCTCACCATTCACAGCTGAGGTGCCCTACACTGACCCCGAGGCGATCACACCAGCCACCACCCCTGTAAACATGTTGACGTTCCAACCCAAGAGTACTCAGTATCCATTACTATATTATGACATCAATAGTCAGGAGTCACTAATACATTATTACATCAATGTTCAGTGTCTATTACTCATGCTTAACCCTTAGAAATAGAAGCTGATTGAGGCATTGTGATTTGGGATTTTGGGATATGAAAACTTGACTGAAAACTAGCAGCAGCTTCTGTTTGTGTCTGCCAGTCGGTTGCAGGTTGCCAAACATGTTTGTCTCCAGTTCACCACAGTTACACAACTCAAGCTACTGCAAACACAGGGAGCTGAAACGGCATTTCGCCTGATCCCCTGAAGCAGTTGTCTACTTCACACTCCCCGATGAGATGCCGTCTAGTCAAACCGAGAAACAGCCAACAGGTGTCGGGACTGCTGAGATGGAGTTTTGCAGCGCTTAACAAGAGCGGCAGCAATCAAAATGTCAGCTGCTCACCTGTCTATTGAGTGAACAAACAGGGAGAGGCCGTCGGAGAGGAAATGTGCAACACAGCCAGCAACAGCAGCAAAGCTTGTCTCTCCCTGTGTGGGTATACACAGTCGGAGAAGCAGTGGAGAGTCTATGTCATTTCCGTGGCTTACCACAATCATTTCCTGTAAAGTATTTGCAGGCTCTGAAATTACAGCTTCTCTAAGCCCAGCTGGGCCTTCTTCACTGAAAAGGCCCCAGCTGCAGGCAGAGATGAACTCAGCCAAATCTGGAGGAGAGGTGGCATCATTAGTATGAATAAGTGAAGGCTGGCCTCAGGACAAAGAGTGGTTTCCTAAGTTTCCAGTACATGCAGGATGCAGAATATTTTCAACATTGGAGTCACAGTGAAATGCATCGGATTGGATTTCTTTTTTCTTTTTGGCTCTCAAACTGCAAATATTCAAGGTGTAACTGCAGATGCAGGATTGCATGTCAGATGAAAAAAGGCTGACTGACAGAGAGGGTGGTTAAACTGTAAACTGCAGGGAAATTCAATACGTTGAACTTTAAAAAGAACTGAAATTATCCTTTAACGCTGGACAGACTCATAATAAACTATACTAACCAGAATCTGTTGCATAACAAGTACATTTAATAGCTTTCATTTGACTTTCCAGTCTAACGGTGGCAGAGGTGCTTTCAGAAGAATTAATTGGACATGGGCAGTGTTTCATTTTTAGCTTCTGTTCTGAATATTTCATACTTTGCAACATTTCTTATGAGCAATATAAAACAGCTTTTACAAGAGTTTGAGATACTCATTCTAAAAATGCTCTGCTTAACACTGTAGTAATACATCTCCAACAAGAAGGTCATTTTATTCGTTATCCACATAATGTCAGACCTACCTAAAATGAAATATATCAAAGTGAGGTCTACATGAACTACTGGTTCAAATGTGAAGGCTTGTTGATGAAGGGGGAGGTTTTTTGCGCAGTGTGACACTGCCCCCTTGTGTCCAAATGTAAAAGTGACAACTAGTCCAGGTAATTTGAATGAACTATTGAAAGTATCACTTTTGTTCACTTGAAAGTATCAATTACTTCATCTGGTTGCTGAAAGCGGTTCAAGGTTTTACCCGCAGAAGAAATGCACCTCATGTGGAATGTGTGTGTGTGTGTGTAGTAATCATTGTACTTCAACTATGGGAGTTAAGGTAAAATGTTATTTAATCCATTAGAATTGAACATTAGCAGTGTTCAGATGTTTTTTCATATATTTCTTTTACAACTTGTAGAAGAATGTGAATATGCAACAGACTAGGGCCTGAAATAAAGTCATGAAAATCCAAAATAGCAAGTACACAGTTCTTTCCATTTCTGTAAAAAAAATGAAGTGTTTTGTGTTTATTACACAGAGAACTCATCAGACTTGAACCAGTGATCACAGATACAATTACATGTGCGGCAAGAAGGACACAGCTCAACATACTTATGGCATTTATTTGAAGCGACTGCTCCACTGAAGAAAACAGTTACTGCTGATAAAAAGGTGCAAGAGTTGGTTTAACCTGGAGGGAGAATGTGTGACATAAATATTGACACGGCCCTAGCTTGCTCTAATTTGCCTGTAATGGAAACCCAACTACTGTAGGCTAAACAACAGGTTAAGAGACCATTTAACAAACAATGGACGCCATCTAAACAGGCACTGGTGCAGGAAGAGGCACGGAGACCGGGGGAGGGTTGGGACACCACTCGGGCAGAATTTCTGCGGCAGGGACCCTCATTTCGTTGCTCCAGGACGTCAGCTAATTATATGTGCAGCAGCTTCTGAACACCAGAGCACTAACAACAGTCAGTTCCTTGAAACTTTCTCCTGACTATTCAAGTATAAATCTATAAAAAGGTTACGGGAGAAGTTGCAAACAATAGGTCACATTTTACCCAACTAATGAAGCTTGGTCATTTGTAATCTTCCGTAAGAGGCATTGGGCATCGTCTACCATCTCTCGGATGGTAGTTCATAGTACACATACTAAATGTCAGCATTAACATTCCTTTCATTGCACGTTTTGTTTTGAAGAACAGAAAAAAGCTGTCAGTTGTAACAACTCTTTGCTAAAAACTACAGACCAAGACATAAGAGAATAAACAGTTTCTGTTGGTGTGATGGAGTATCTTCATTCTCCACATAGGTGGCAGGAAGCAGCTTGGCCGCTCATGAGAGCTGGCTGTCAATATTGTAGGATAACATGAGGACCATGAATGAAGACCCAGACTCGCTGCTCAGTGCATAATGAACAGGTGACATACATACATACATACATGGATAGTAAATGGCTTTTCCCTTTAAAAGCAGGAGATCTGCCTGCTCAGATTAAAGTGTCCAGGTGAAGAGAGGGGCTGACTTCTGTCCACAAGGTCCTTGTGTAGTGTAGGGGGGTCTGGATGATCTATGAAGCGTTCTCTGGGAAGGCAACCCTTTGGCGTGCAGTCCTGGGCCGATTCCGTGTTGAGACATTGGTCGCACGCTCACTCTTAGTTTGGGACGGTTGAGTTTCCGCCTGCGGTGTGCTAGCGTCCCCGATAAGTTCACGCAGGAACTTAAACTTGGACAAGAACAGCTGCCAGACTACATACCAACCTGAGGGGCAAAAGAAAGAAAACTTAATCATACAAGCATACGATTTTTTTTTAGAATAAACACCCAAAAGCTGCTGTGCTGAAATTATTCTCAGAATCCTCAAAGATTCTTCACATCTTGATGCAAACGTATTGCATTCACTGCACAAACATGATGTTTAGCCTGTTTTCCAGGCACCCAACAAACAGGGTGGCCCATTAAGACTAATCTATATCAGTATAACTATGTGATTACATTGACGTTACTAGACATTTTCATGATCACTTGTGTGTTTAGTATCTTTGCAGTGTCATACAAACAGTACAGTCTTATTTCAGGCAGCCTCGCCAGGAAGTGCTGTTGTAACAAAGGGAAAGGGTCAAAACAAATCTTTCAACAAAATAATCTGTTTGAAACCTTGTATGTTTCAGGCAGTACTGAAACAAATTAACTAAAACTCTGTATTCAGATTATAGCAAAGATTCCCGGAGATAATAGTTTGTTTTTTCAGGTTTTATAGTATTTTATAACTGAACTCCTCCTGAGCACATGATCAAAATAGAAACTCTTTACTGAAATCCAAACTGGTGTGTGAAGGATATCTGATATACCCTGACAAGTCATTACAATGTAAAGGGATATTTTAACATTTTGATAAAAATTGCTGAACTGTACCGAGTACATAAACATGTACAAGGAATCATTCAGCTAATTAACCCGCGGTCTCTTTTAGCACATGGCGTGACCACGGCCGACCTTTCTGTAACTTACCCAAATTCAACAACAGTTAAACTACAAGATGGCCCAGGCAGCTAGCGAGTGGAGTAAGTAACTTAGCAATGTTATTGTCTTTGAAACTCACCAAACAACATGAAGATCAACGCGCAGACCAGTGTGGCCACAATGACCAACAGTGTGAGCCCGACACTCTGCCACATCTTGGCTGACCACTTGATACGAACAAGGAGGCTAATTATGCTGAACACCACAGAACTGTAGCTAGCTTAGCCGCCTCACAGCTCAGTCACGCATCTAGCCAAGACGACGAGGAGAAAAACAAACAGCGGCACATTGCAAACTCAGGCCAGCTTGTTTGCTACCGTGTGGCTAGCTAACGTTAGCTCTGTGCCTGATAAACGGAGGTGTTGCAGTTTCCAAACCTCTTCACGCCAGATAGGACTGTGAAAGTAGTAAACAGCGGCTGACCACAGCAGGGTAAAGTCTCTCTTATTTTTCCCACATATCTGCAACTTGTATTTCAGAGCTCCCATAAACGATTCAAGGCAGCAGGGTAACTGGGTTAGTAATAGCGTCATCAAACAGATTCAAACTGCGGCTGCGCCAAGTCCACTTGACTTCTGGGTAATGTAGTTTACTGAACATCTTACGGGTTCGCAGTCTTTCATTTATGTTTTTCTTCTATTGTTACTAAATATACTGGGTATAATTTATATTTTGAACAACTCACAACTAAATGCAGTCAATATTTGCCTAATGAGTCAAAAACGGAGATACAGATAGGACTTGATACACTCCCCGAGCCCAAATTGTTAAATTAACTATGAACAATTATTTCACATCAATTGGGAGAAAAGTCTGAAGTTGTAAATTACATTTGATGTTTGTTGACTTATTTCTAACTAACGAGTGAACTGTGCAACCACACGTAACTTTAAAGGCAAAATAGTTGAATAGAAAAGAAAATGTTTCAGTCTGATATTTTCCAAACTGACAAAGGCTTTTTGAATGGAAACTGTTCAATTGAGTATCCACGAAAATAAATAAATTCCTTAATGTCTCCATTTCATATTGTATTTATTTACTGAAAATAACTCTTTTACCTCGCCTCTTCAGTGTTTAACAGTGAACATGTCTCAATATCTTCAGTGTTCATTTATCAACGTGTGTTCTTCATCAGTCCAGCAGGAGGAGTGTTACAAACCTTTCAGGAGTTCTGCAAACATGCTAAAATGTTCTCAAGCATCAAATCCCTGATTATGGCTGTGCGTTTGAAGGCAGAGCCGCAAAAAGAGATCCACCGGTCAGAGGTGAATAATGTACCACAAACATTCACATTAACACGTCAGATCCATTTAAACAGGCCTGTGTGAAGTAACACTGGAAGCCCCCACCTGGTTTGTTTACCAAACCCCTCAAACCCTCCTTTTAAACACAAATTAAACAAGGATGTGATGTTAAAGTAGAGTAGCAGATTGTGAGAGTTAAAAATTAGTAAGCATTCAAAATGTCCATCCGCTGTGCTCTTTATATTTACTAATTCCAGTTAATGACGCTGCTGTGACATTACTGGAAGAGAAGAACCTTTGAAAGATCCATAACGTGATGTGAAAGTGAGAACATGCAAATTTAAGAAGTCTTTCCTGTCAACCTGTCTTACAGCATGTCTTCACTTGTGCATGGTAGCAGGAGAGCGTATCCTTCTTTCATGTCATTATGGATTTGCATATTACACTTCGGTGCAGACAGGAGGTTCAAACTCGAAATGGCATCTTAACCATGTGTGCCTGAGTCCATCAAAGTGTCTCACTAAGGTGAGTCCACATATAACTGCAGGGCACATTCAAAAATGAAGGTCTGTTTGAAGTGTTCTCTTGTTTTTTTCTCACTTTCCTTCTTTGAACAGACAACAAGAACAAAAAGTGCTTAGAACTACGTCACATGAGCGGCGCAGTTCACAAACACAACGGATAGAAAAAACAACATTAACAAATTATTTCACATCTTAACTGTTAATGTGAAGAGGAGAACAGAATGTGCCCGGAATCAGGTCACGTGTTTCATTTACGTGCAGCACCGCAGTTGACAAATGGGTCACACTTCGTTTGCCACTAATGACTTTACTTCACACCACGAGGTATTTCTCGTCCCACATCCTCACCCGGGGACAAACAGTTATATGCATTCTAAATCATCTCAATCTGAATCTTTAGAGCCTCTCCGAGTTTCTCCTGTTCCAGTTCTGTGTCTGTGTGTCGCAGTGTGCGCTGCTCATTAATTTAAACACCTGCCTCGTGCAAACACAAAACATGGGAACTGTGGTGGAGTCAAGGCAAATTAGCCAGTGTTTATTAAGTGCTCCAAGCAAATTGAAATGCAGAAGAATAATATTTCTTAGCTGTCATTAACTTCATCATCTCTGTGTTATAATTAATTTGAACGCATTTAACCTCATAGAATAAGGACAGTTCTGCCTGTGCAGGTTTTATAACCTCTCTTTGTAGCAGGACTATAATATGATATATAACAACTTTAAGTTCTACTTTAACTGTCAGTCTTTGTGGAACCGATGTGTTGCAAAACATACAGTGCACAGCCATCAGTGCTATGCAAACCAAGCTATTAGCATAGTCAAAGGTAGAATAACACGACTTTCACTCTACTACTGTATGCAAAATGTTAACATCAGCACCTCCTTTGAGTAGGTATATTTTCTATTTGTAAATTTACGTCACTACATTTGGGGTACATATATTTACTCTTCTCTACTTGACTATAATGTACAAATTACTTTACAAAACTTTTATATTAAAAAAATTTTAAAATGTGAATCAGTTAGATTGTTTATTTGATTTGGTTTTCATTGTACAATAAGAACAGCCGTCAGGTTTCAGGCTCCTCCACGATGTGGAAGTCAATAATTTGAGATATCTTCAAAGAATATACTTCAGCAGACGAGGCTGAGGTCGAACCACAAGTCAACTGCACAGCTCACATGGTGCACACACACACACACACACACACACGCACACGCACCAGAGAATAAATCTCCCAATGATACTTAAATGTTAAATGTTTATTTTGTTTCATACCAATGACATTGATTACTGCAAGTCAGCATTAAAAATCCAGTATTATCATTTTCAATCAGTCAGTCTATGAACATTATTGCTGCAGTTATAAAGTACAAGCTGACATTTTATCAGGAAAACTGCTGCAACTCTTTTGACAATTTGGGTCCCAAACTTTTCGACTTATTAAAAACATGTCATTAGGACGTCTGTCTGATATAGAACATTTATCAAATCACATCAGATAAATAATACTGGGAATATAAAACATTATAAAGCCAGTTTTCAGTATCAAATCTCAATCAGTTAGTAAAAGGTAACCACATTACCATCTGCATCTCATCCACGCCAACATACTTTAACAGTATCAGGATGCAGCACATTTTAAACTCATCAAATGGCATTTAAATCCACTTTTCCCTTTTATATTTTTCCTTAAGGATACAATTTGTATCAACTGCATACTGCATCTTATCCGATTCCCGGAGGAAACTTATAATGTAAAATAGTTCCAAAGCATTGAAATACTGTTCATGTAAAGTGGATACCACAATACAAAAATACACAAACTCGTGTTGATCATGGCTTCTACAGCCTGGTCCGTCTGTCCTTCTCATCTCATCCTGCTCTGACTCTGAAGCATGAGGATCTCAGCAGCCAACCTCTGCGGATCCATCAGCTGAGGAAACATGTCCATGGCCGCGTCCACCAAGGGGGCACTGAAGATTGCGAGGAGCTTTTTCCGCACAACCTCTCTCTCCTTTGAACTGGGACTGGATTGTGTCCCGGGAGGAGGCTCCCACGGTGAGCGCTCACCTGGTAAACTGTGGACAGCAGGAGGAAGACGCCCACATGGATCTGACCAGTACAGATGCTGCTGGTGGCTGTGGACTCTGCTGTGCTGGAAATTAGCCGGCTCGCTGTAAGCAGCCATGGTGAAGGGATACGCACCTTCACTGTGATAATGATGTGTCATGTCAGAGGTATGGCCGCCCACTGGCCTGATGCTGGGATGTGGACCGTGGTGCCAGAAAGGCGGTGTGGTCCTCTGAGAGGGATGGCCATGTGAGCAGCAGCTGCACGGTGCGCTTCTAGGAGGGTGGTAATGTTGCCGTAAGCTGTGGGTAGGCGGGTAGCACCCAGATGTTGCCCCATAATGATGATCAGAACTGCTCTGAGGGGCCTCCATAGCCTGGCTGTCTATAGAGCCCAACCCAGAGTCCAGCTGCTCCCCAGAGCCACTGTGCCGCACGGAGCCGTGGTCAGAAGGAGGGCGTGGGCTGTTTCTTTCCTTTCTAGATGTGGACCTCTTGCTCGAGCCGTAACTCGCCTTCACCTGAGCTACACTTTCAGTCTTGTGTTCTTTCTTCAAGAAGCCACTCTCGTGTGCCAGAGTCATTTTCTTTGCCATATCCTCCACCAACAAGAGGCTCTGGCCAGGCACAGGACTGGTGACGGATGCAGGCTCTTTCTGAGAGCTGGAGGAGTGTTTGGCGTTGTCCCGAAGCGCATCAGCAAGCAAACGGTTGGACTGTTTCGCCCGCTCAGGATGGTGGAATTTACATTTAATTCCATACGTACATTTTTTTCCTAAAAAAAAAAAAGGACAAACATATCAGTAAAGTTAAACTTCTTCATTTGTGTCATATCACATTTAAAACAAATCTAGGGCTGACCAGTGATGAGTTACAAACTTCTCTCACCGTAAGGACACGGCTGTTTTTTCTGAGTCTTTGGAAACTTCCGCAGGAAGTTCTCCAGCGTTGGTCCGTGGCGGCCCAGAGGATCATCAGGAGGCATGAACCTGCGTTCCAAAAAGACTCAAATTAGCCTCAAAGTAGAGATGACTGGTGCATTACAGCCACAACTTCCTCCCTGACTCTTTTGTAAATGATCCGTCTGCAGGCGGGTCAGAACTCACTTGTCGTTGACGAAGGAGAACATCAGCAGCCTCTCCTCGATGAAGCGCTTCCACTCCGGCTTCTCCCCCTGAAGGTCGCGGTACATGTCGTTGGACACGATTATACCGTTGGACTCGTACCCCAGCTGGACGATGAAGAGGTCGTCGTTGCAGACCACCCGTTTCCCTGCAACCCGACGCGACGGCGTGAACACCAGATACTTCCTCTTCTCCAAATCACGCAGAATGTGTTGATCTGTACGCCGAACAAAAGGTCATCGTCACACGAGAAGAGAAGGTGCATTGTATCCATGTTATCATGTCATGTAAAACATTCAACAAGGGTCTTTCCCGGCAGACAGATTTAACCCAGTCAGACATTAATGAGGCCAATTCAAACGGCCATCTTTGAGTATCACAATCGATCTTCTGAACTGTGGCTACAGATTAAAAGATAAACGATAATTCACCTAGCTTCCGTAAAAAGAAACCTACGTAGGGTTTTTCCCACCTGTGCTCACTTTCAGAATCAGCAGAGCAAACTGCTGGTTGATGCATCCGTCTGAACGCGTCACGAACACGCACATCAGACACAAATTTAAAGAGGGCTGACACTGAATAAATACCCAACAAATAGACAACTAAATCAGTCCATTGTACCTTGTTTTATAGCAAAGGAGATGATGATTTTAGACCCAACAGCAATTAATAGTTGAATAGTGAATGTAGAATCAAAGCGTTTCTTACCTGTGATGGGAACATCTGGCCTCGGCTGCTCCTTCCTCCATGAGGGAACAAATACGGTGATGTCACTGTGGCCTCGGTCCAGGAAGAAGTTCACAGCCAACTGGATCCCAAGACAGGAGAAAACTTCCTTGTTCCCGTGGCTGAATGGAAACAGTGGAACGATGGAATTGAGGAACTAGGAAATATTCACACTTAACGGCTTTTGGAAAAGCCGGTATACACTGACAGGTGACCTTTATAATGTCACCTGTCATCATTGTTCATTTATTAATACACACCAGCATTTACCTTCGGAATCTGACCTTTTATAATCAGTCAGGTTGAGCTTGATGAGTTAATCCATTGACATTATTCATTGGAACTCTGATGGTAATTTCCTCTTAGAAATAGGCGAGTCAGGCCACAGCCCGGCAGACAAAACCTCCCCGGACGGGTTCCGTAGCTCGAGGTCATCGCAGATGAGTGATTTGGTTGACGGGTTTAATCATGGCATTATTGAAAGTAAGGAAATACGTACTGAGTTTGTTTTACATTTGCTGTAGTTTCCTCTGGCAGAGGGTGTTGCCGGCATGTACAATAGCTACTAAGAAGAGCAAAGCAAATACTGGAGCGATGCTGAGACGTTGTTTCTTTTCGTCTGGTTATATTTGACAGTAGCTCCTTTTCCGAGCCCTCAGAGGCTGTTTTCAGGTGTCATTGTTCGAGCAGACACAAGCGCTGATCGGGGCAGGGAGTGAAATGCCGTCGGGCCTGTTCCTGTTACGATGATTTCAGCTCCGGTTTTGAAGGAAAATTCGAAAGGCGTACGTGTCGAGAATTTGCATACTCGAGCAGCGAGTCCACATTGTACCTGCACAGGCGTGTCTGGCTGGAACGGGCGAAGACGCGGAGTTGTGTTTACACTTTGTGCACACAAACACACACAACCAGAGTTCACAGGATTTTCATCATGTAAATCTCTCCCTCGTTCTGTGTCTCAGTTCACTGTATGTACCTATAATAGTACTATATCCCTTTAAGTGTTGCCGCAGAGCTGAACACACAGCAAAACCCTCCCTGCTCGTCTTCTAGCTCCATGACAACATGTTGGACTGTAGAGTGTTCAGGATTAAGAGAGGCCGAACTGCACATGCTGCCCTTTTTCTGCCAGCTACGTTATCAGAAAGCTGATTGTTGGGCGAGGTCATGATTGTGTTTGCAAAAATTGTATTGTAGCAGCTTGTGAATACAGAGGCTTACACACTGTGAAGAAGTGTCTTCTGACCTTTCTCGCACCGCCAGCAGGTCACAGTTTCAGTTATCGAGTGAAATTTCTCAACATTTACCGGATGAATTGACACCTTTTTTTGTTGAGTTAAGCATTTTTGGTTTGAATCGTCTCAACAACAGCCGGATGGATCGTCTGCCTTCTCTCTGCAGAAGCTCCTGTCCCCTCAGGATGAATTGTGATGGCTTTCTCACTCCAGTGAATAGTTTTTTGAAACATGCCACTCAACGTTGGACTGAAACATGTTTGATTGTTCGGTGTTTGATGCAGCAAAAAGCACGACGACACCGAGCTGCCTGAATGAATGTGGACTCATTGTGTCGTTGTGTCTCATTGTCAGGAGCTGTTGCGGAAGTAGGTGCAGCTAATAACATACATGACTGGATTTCTTTGTAAACTCCTGCTTCAACTTAGATAATTGCGTGCACAATGTAATGACACGGTACAGATGCAACTGTGATCTAAAACAAATTATCTTAGTTTAAATAAACGCGAACATAAATCTCCCAACTTCTTTTATGTCCAACACAAGTGTAAAATATTAGTTCAAGGTGAGTCTGCTGCAGACAACTTAAATTACGGTGGAGATCCCTGAAGACAAACTAAGAAGTGAATCATCCGGTGAACTGAGGTGAAATCAAATGTTGTATAACAGATCACGTTTGGTGGCGTTGTGAAGGTTGTTCATGTCTCTGGAAGAGAGAAGTTCTGCTATCTGGACATAAAGCGCCTCGCATGGACAGGAGACCTCAGTGTGACGCAGCGCACTACGATGAATTAAACGTCGGTTTCAATGACCGCAGGGGAGCCGATCAGGGTGATAACTGTAATATGCAAATAACTTTTTCTTAGACAAACAAAAGGTTTCACACAGGACTTCTCTGCTTCCCCTCAAGCAGTAAGGAAGTGCAGAAAAAGGTTCAAAGCATAGAACAGCTTATTGTTAATCAGTTAATCAATCTACAGATTATTTTCTTGATTAATTAATTTGTTAAGAAGCTAAACATAAAAATATTTTCTGACAATCAACAAATCAAGCATCAACTACTCGATTCAGTCCGGCTTTGTATTTTTGTTTCTCACCTCATGGCCACGTTGCTTCCATCTATAACAACAGGTCTCAGGGCGTCTTCCTCCTCACTGCTCTCCTCTTTGCTTGGAGGCAGCGGCAGGGTGGTGGCCGCAGCTTGGAGGTCACCTCTGGGCACCAGCACTGACATTGTGGTCACCAGCCCCTGCTTGGCCTCCGGGTTGGGTCCGATCTTAACAAGCTCCCCAAGAACCTTATCAGTGTCTATCTTGGGGCCGAACTTCTTCTGAACAGATTGAACCTGCGCTGTGGAGTAACCCAGCTTGTGGAAGAAGTCCAGCTGGGGCTCCAGGTGCTGGGGGTGCAGGGAGGGGTCAGGCTCGTCTGGATCGATCCAACACCCGCCCGGCTCCATTGTCTCACTGGCAGGACGTCAAGAGAAGATCCATCCAACAGGGTGAGTTTCAGACTGCTCGGGTTGGGGATGTTACTCCACAGATGTACAGAATTCATCTCTTCTTCCTCGGTGCAGCCCGTTCATGTTCCAGCTGTTTGTAAAACATGTAATCGTTGTTACTCTGTCCTGTTTTCTTATGACAATTTCTTATTATCATATATTTAATTTGCTTTGATCACTTTTACATGTTGTATAATTACTATCAATTACATAAAATGCATCCTGATGACTGCATAATCCCCTGCTGATGGATGAATATAATTTCTTTGATGTATTTGTATGATGTTTGACATGTCAGGGTTTGACGTTAGACAACACTGGGACGTGCCAGAAATCATCTTGTCTTGTAGGTCCACTTTAACAAAAGTTTAACTACAACTTCACGATGACTGACGACAGTTGATGACATCGTCTTTCTAAATTAATGAATTGTACTCTCCCAGGTCTGCCACCAGACCCCCCCGACCCCCCCACCACCACCCCCGGTGTCCCAGCGTTCAAACAGCCGCTGTTTCCGCCTCAAACTTCGGCTTCATCAAACACGACACAAACGTACCTGCTTCGCTGGTCCGATAAGTCTGTAAAAGGCACACAAAAAAGTTGTTGAATGAGTCTGTCACAGCTGAATGAGGCGTCGTGAAGCTGCTTGCCAAGTAAAAAATCCGCAGTACGAGGAAGTTTCTTCCTGTCGGCGAGCAGGAGAGAGTTTGCGACTGCGACCGAGTCTCTACGTCTACTGACGCTCACGTCATTTCGCGGTGCGCGTGTACACGAGTCACAACGGTAAAACGGATTTCAAAATAAAGGCAGAGTTCCTCTAAACTTGTTTTGTAAAGTGTGATCTCATTATCAACCACTGAGCTTGGTGAGGATTCACAGTATACTGATGAAGATAAGATATTCATTAGGACCATTGTAAAATTAAGCTCTAACGTGTTTTAATGATATCATGGTTATGGATTCCAGCTGTGGTGACATAACATGGTACGTTCGGGGTTTTAATGATTAAATAACAACATTAGAAATAAAAGTAAAAAGGGAAAACAGACAAAATGTCAAAAATTACCTCCCATATAATGTCCTCAAACCTTACTGTGTAATGCAGGCAGTTAAACATATATATGGGGAGAGTCCTCTACACCTATTTTTGGGCTGTATTCTTGGTTTGAGCTGTGCTGCTCTCAAGGAAGTAAAGGAAAACATAAAGGAATTTCCAAGTGGAAATTCCAAACATCATGCTATGACGTTGCGGAAAATAGTTTGCGTCACTCTTTGTTTCAACATGACAAGGCAAATACCATGACATTTTTTTCCCATTTTGTTTTGGAATAACCTGACTGGCCCGACTCCACCCAAACTTACACTTTCAGGTTGAACTGGAGTCAGATGTTATATCCAACATCAGTGCCCGATACTGTAATGGTCTTGTGACTGAATGGGAGCAAGTTTCTCCTAAATCCAGGTTCCAAAATGGAGATATACAGGATGTTATAGGACCATATTGATGCTCATGATAAAATGTTTATGTTTAACAATCATATATTAAGTTGTTTTTTTAGGTGTTTGGGTATTTTTGGATTGACACGTGTGACTGATGCCTGTAGCAGTTTATCTTCTGTGTTTGGTTGCACTGTGCTGTCACGTCATTCTTATCCTGGCCAATCCGCTTGGGTCTGGCATCTGCTTATCCTCTTCATGGCCACCTGTTGCATCTTAGTGAGGAAGGTTATCTGCACAAGCATGAGCAGATAAGAATTAACATGGACAATGGTGTTACCAGTGGCAATTCACCACAGGAACGATCAGATAATGCCTTTGAAATGACAAGCGCAGCGCTCATCTGCAAGGGGCTCACCTGTTTCTAAAGCCTACTTCTGCTTCACCTTTATCTTGGATACCTAATCCTCTCTTTATTTTTGAAGGATGTCCGTTAGAACTCTCCCCCTGGTTTTCATTAACCTCGGTGGAGAGATGCTTTACATACTGGACCAACGCCTGCGAGCTCACAACACGTCTGAGGACAATTCAGAGAAAGGTAGATGAGAACTGACAAGCTTGAAAAGTTTGTACCTGTGTAGCTCCCGGTCCTTCCTTCCCATTGACATGTATCCTCCCCCTGAAAAGCTTCAGCTTACTAACTGAAACCTCTCCACTGCACGACACCCTATATTTTGTTTTCTTTCTTTGCTTTCTTTGGGAACCTACTTGGGCTGCAGGCGTGTGGTCAGACAATGACCGAAAAAGAGGTACCAATAGCATTCTTAAGAATAATGTTTAGCTGACTTATCTTCCCCCTCATGTCTGCTGTCCCCTGTAATTTCTACAAAACGAATGCAGGTCCATTGTGAGATGTATTAATCATCTTATACACTACAAAACCAAAACATGATCCTGTATTTGTCCAAAACTGAGGCCGAAAAATGACTTTTTGGCATTTTCTTTACAATATAAAAATGTCAAGGCTTACACAATGTATCATGAATGCACTTATTTCACAGCAATAAATGAAGCCATACAACCAACCTCTGTGTCCCTTCCCCATTTATAGTAATGAACGACATCGTTGGGACGATGTTCGGTAAAGCCTTCATGGATGAACTTTTCAAACCTCAGCAGCTGTATTCTCACAGGACAATGAAAACAGTGTTAACTCGGCTGGCGCACGCCTCCATCATGAGGCTGAACCCGGCCAGTATGGACAGGGTATGTATGCACTGGAATAAGGAATAGCCGGTGGGGAATAGCTCTCAGGTTTAATGTATGTTTTCTTTGGTTCTCTCAAACAGCTCTACGAGCTGATGATCATGGCGTTCAAGTATCAAGTGTTCCTCTGTCCACGTCCAAAAGACTTGCTGCTCATTTCATACAACCACATAGACACCATCAGGGAATTAGTGAAAGATACTCCTGCAGCCGTAAACCAAGTGGATGAAACACATCGGAAGATCATTGAGGTATGATTTAGATATTTATCCACACTCATTACAGCTCTAGATAACAGGTTAGGTTGTAGTTTACATTCCAACTGTCAGTTTATATCCCCTGCATCTACAGTACATGTTGTCCTCTCGATGTAGGTGTACTCATCATTGACTGAAGGTGAATTCCAGCTCCTACGACAGACGCTGCTCATATTTTTTCAGGAAATGCACGTCCGCGTGAGTCCTCTGTTATTTCTTGCATTAGTCCATGAAATCAAATCACCCCTCCTTCTCAATCACCACCGGGTTTATTCTCTCATCCAGGTGTCGCTTTTCCTGAAAAACCAAGTCCAGAAACCCAATGGACATTTTTTCCTGTCAACCTCAGGCCCGGTGCCTCATGGGGGAAATGTTCCAGGGTTAATTAGGTTTGTATGTTGTCTACACGTAATAAAAAATACATCAATATTCAGTGTGTGTCATCACCTGCCTCCTCTTTCTGCAGGACATTTGACTGTAAGGGGAAAGAAGTCCGACGAAGAGAGTTCCCCACGGGGGGAAGTTACAGCAGCGCCGGAAGAGAAGGATCCTTTGGACTGCACGGAGACAGAGTCATCCAACTGGGCATGAACATGTACTGCACCTGAATCAATGTTTTACAAACTGTACTCTACTTCCACTGAGTTCTACACACATGTGGATCCATCTCTACTTCTGCTGTGTTTTGTGCTTCAGGTACACTGTGAACCATAAGGACGAAACACACACATCCAAAAGTCCCTTTGTGAAGGTACGTTTTTTAACCCTCCTGTTGTCTTCGGGGTCAAAATGACCCGCCACTGTGTTGAAAACCCCTATACACAGAATATGAGGACAACAGGAGGGTTAATTACTGATATTTTCATAGCAGGAGAAGCACACATATATTTAATAACATCAGTGATTGCTGCTCTCCAATTGCATTGTTCAATTAAAGGGCAGTAGCTTTGGACAGTAATTAAGTAGGAATACTCTATTATGTTATCCAAGTATTGTTTTTGAGTACCTGTACTTAACTTAAATTTTACTTGATCCCATTACATTTAAGATGGAGGAACATTCTATGCTTCGTTATTATCTTACTAAGTCCTTTACTTTAGTAAAAATGCAAAACTCACTTTGTCCTTTTGAAATTGCATCTTTCTGTTCATGTGCAATCTTGTTGCACGCCTCCATCGTTCTGCAGACAGATGACAGTCCCAACCTGCTGGCCAAGGAGGAGCTGAACCTACTAGCCCGTCTGATGGGCAACATGAAGGATGAGTCCACTGCTGAAACAGGCTTCCGGATCAACCTGTTTGCTACTGACCAGGAGGAGGATGAGGCGTGAGTGCTTGTTACCTCATCTGTTATTTCAGATAACTTAAAGTCACTCCCTACAAACGTGTCATTTATTTTGTGTAACAGAGGAGCTTCAGGTGGAGCTGAGGAGCCCTTGTCCGGAGTGATAAATATTCAAGCGATGCAGGTAGGCTGCTATAAACTGTTATACAAACCAGCTGTTCATCATGCATCTTTCTGTAAGCACCTCAGCCTGATAGCAAGTTCAAAACACTTTTGTAATGGATGCAACACAAAACTGTATTATTAATTCATAAACAATTCTAAGATATTCGAGAATAAAGTCATACCAATATTCAAACTTTCTTGATATTCTTAATGGAATGATTCACCCTTTTAATAACTATCATATAACCAATCTCAGGTTTAAAGCATTTCAACAGTTGTTGTATTTTCGTTTGATTCAGGATGAACAGGCTGCTACTCATCTGGCTGAAATTGCCGGTCTGTTTGCAGAACAAGAGGAGCAGCCTGAAAATGTAAATGGCAACAAAGGAGATGACCTGCTCGCCATGATGGACGACCTCTGATTCTTTGCTATTTAATGCTATTACATGATAACATCTGTGAGCTACTGTTGAAACATCAAAATATGCAGTTGTTAATGTTTTCAGTTTACACCTGATTGATTAACATGAAGAGAATATTTATTTAAGTAAGATAATTATTCACTATGCTCTGACTTGAAATTGTTCTTAATTACCAGCACTTGGAAAAGTGCTCTCCCATTTTCGGTCTTGCAAGCAAACAGGTTTTCCTTTAAGGCATTACTCATATTTTCCGGTAACTTTAACGTAAATACAAATGTTAATGCATTGTATCATTCATATACACTACAGCATATATAAACAGTATATATATATATATATATATATATATATATATATATATATATATATATATAATTTATTCATTTGTTTCTTTGTTTATTTATCATTTGTTTATGTATTATATCATATTTAAATAAACAACAGATTTGTTTTATAACCTCTGTGTTTAATGTGCTTCGGCTTTCCTGGTTTGGACACTTCTGTAAAACATATTTTCAATCCCGGTAAGCTGTCTGGCTTAACTAAAGTTATATTCAGTTATTCATAATACCGTTTCTCACACATAATATAATTATCACGTTTAACAGACCGTATTTATTTGTATCGTCTGCAGTTCTGTTCATTGATTTCTTTAGCAGCTGCCAACAGGGGGCGGTGTTGTTCAGTGTTGACGATTATCTCTGACGAAGGGTCAACGTCATCACGTTGTATTTCCTGTGTACGTCTTCGCGCGGGAACACATGTTGACACAACAGTCTACAATTGAAATCTAAGCTTGATTAACGTCCTCCTGTGAAGGGTTTCACATGGAATAAGGATCAAACGAATGCAGGTAAAAGTCATACACACACACACACACTCAACATTTGACGGTAACTGTATTATATAGGCTCTTCAGAGGCTTTTGAAAATGGTAGTCGTGTGTGAGTCGTTGCTAAAGTTAGCTAATGACACATTTTACAGACCACAACAAACCTGCATGGCTCTTTCTGTCCGGCAATAATTATTTGCAAATATACTGTTTTCAACGTGAAAAAGGCCATTATCTGTGTTGTATTTCTGCTTGGCAAACATGGCCAAACAGGTGTCAGACATCCTTCACCAAAGTGTTGTTGTATTTAGGTGGTACAGCACTTGAAATAATATTAAGATGACGTATATGTTTATATACTCCGAGTTGCTTACTCGATGATCTAAATATTTGAATATGATAGGATATTTGAGATGTCAATGTGTAGTGCAGGTGCACTTAAACAAAATATAAGACTGTTTAGCCAGTTTATTAGGTACACCAGCTTCACAGCCTTACAATATATAATGACTTATTGAAAGTTAACAAGTGCAGTTTTATTGAAACTTTTTGACAGGTGTTGACTTCACTTTGCTGTAACTTTGGAGGCAGTTGATTTCCTTGCACTATACTCACCAATTAGTGTTAGTGCATGGTGTTTTTATTTTCTAAACGCTGTACTATATGAACAACATTGTTTGGTCTTTTACGCATCTGGATTTTCTATTATTTTTATGGTCTTGTATTTTCCATGCAACTGTAAAGCGCCTTGAATCTGTCTGGAAGTGAAAATAAACTTACTGCCTGTGAATGAAAGAGGTTAGACTCAGATCATCTCCGATTTCATATATTTCATTTTTTATATTCAATGTTAGACTGCATTCATTCTAAACAGGCAAGCAAGTCTGTATTAAACAAGATGTAGAAAATGGCCTGCTTTTGTATATTTGAAGTATTTATAAGTCCAGCTGGTATTGAACTATATGGCATTAGCTAACAGTGACCTTGCCTGCAGGTAACGCTGACATCCAGAGGTCTTGTTCATCAGAGTCCATGGAGTCAGAGGGGGCTGAAGCCCTGCCGTCGAGCTCAGGCACAGCTGCAGTTTTCAACTCCATCCGGGAACGCACCATCGCAGAGAACAGCATGGTGGTGCTGCTACAGGGCCTCCAGGGACAGGTGACAACGGTGGACCTGCGGAATGAGAGTGTGGCACGAGGCCGCGTGGTCAACGTGGATGCCTTCATGAACATACGTCTGGAGGAAGTGCTGTACCGCGACCGGCGTGGACAGCTCACCAAGTTACAAGACCTGTTTATCACTGGCAGAAACGTCCGTTATGTTCACATCCCAGACCACATGGACATAATGAAGACTATGCAGACCCAACTGGCAAAGATCCACCGGGTCCGAAACTTTGGCAAAGATGGGGGCGGCAGGAAAGAGTATGCTAAGAAGAAATATTAACTATTTTTTTCCACTTTTTTTTTTGTTTACAAGGATACAAACCTATATTTGGTAGAACTTAAGACCGATCCAAAATACATAGAGGCAATAAGCGAATTCTCTTTTCAGAGTAGAGAGGAGTGTCATGCTGGATCAGTGGTTTTACGGCTGAAACATTCAGTTGATTAATCAACAAGTCATTTGAAATAATTTTCAACCAAATACTCTCCTGTTACAGTTGTAGAGATTTATTGCTTTTCTTCATTTTTTCTGTTACATTTCTTTAAATTATGTTTAGAATAAAGCTTTAGGTGATGGTAGTTATGATCGTTGGAACCAGCAATGTGAAGACATCACTGGGAAAGAGACTACTTTAATGATTACTGACATTTTGCATTTTTGTAATATATCTTGTTAATTATCAGAGGGCGTATGAAAGTATTCATGCCTATAATAAGTTGATGTTTTCTGGTCAGGCTCTAGTTGGTAATAACTGGCCTCGCCAATGAGCTGAACGCTGTTTCAGTTATTTGGTTTGTGATCAACAATTGATTAAAAAAACATTTGGAACATAGATGTATGTGTATATTGTAAATAAAAAATACCTGCATTACTATGTTGCAGTTTAATTTATTCACGATACTTTACACTCAGCGCTGGATCAACTGGTCAGATTTAGAGCAAATAATGGATAGCGTGTTATGACGTCGACATGTGGAGTAAAGACTGCATGCAGGGTGTCAGTATTTGCTCTCGGGCTTCGGCGGTGAGCAGTGCTGGCGTGCACCACAAAGCCCATCTGTCTTGTCTGCTCAACCAGCACAGACTTAATAACTGCCATTGGAAGGAAAACATTAGTTATGATTATTGCCAGTGTGGTGGAGGGAAAAACAAGCAGGCATGTTTCCACAGCTCACAAACATCTCTGGTGCATGCATCAGTGAGCTGTCGCTCGCTCCTGTGACATCCAGCCAAGCAGCACTTTGTTTAGTGATTGGAGACGGGTGAAAGGAAGACAGTGTTTCCCTTGGAAACTGCCGTCCCAGTGTTCTCCTGATACACAAATACGATTTGGAATTTGAGGAATTTGTAAAAGTGGTATGTTATTGCTGTGCAGTGTCAGCAAGAGGACAGGCCTGACATAACACAGGCAACTGGTGCAGATAAACCCTCCACTGTAGATAGATGGGCGTGCAATCCCCAGCCACATCATTTCAACCTGTGAAACACTGCGTTGAATTAAGAGGAATACGTGCCCCAAGCTCTCAGGAATGTCCCTTGTTTTTGTTGTGGGCTCAGGGGGGGTTTTTAGGGACATACTTTTCTCTTGACTGTGTTTGCTTTAAAAACCAACCAAGCGTCTGAATGACAGTAGCCCACATAATGAATGCATGCTGCTCTGCTAAAAACATACCAACTGCCACATCAACAATAAACTCAGAATAGCACTTAACAATTCTTCAACAACACACGTCACCGCTGAGGTTACTGCCGCAGACTCACTCAGGTCCTTCATTTAAATAATGTACCAGCACAACAATACTACAATACTCTTTCACAAGTTAAAGGCCTGTATTCACTTTTGTTAAAATAATAGTGATATATTCTTTGTGGTAATAAGCCACTAATTACTTTCGTAAGTAATTAACTTCAGTGCAATTATAAGATACTTGAATATTTTCATCTCATGCAACTTGATACACAACATTTCAGAGGGAAATATTCTACTTTTTATACTTCTCTATTTGTGTAACAGTATTATTTGTGGAATCTGTAATATAATATAATAAACAATATTATTACTTATTTAAGTAAAATGGTGAATGATGGACTTTTATTTGTAATTGAGTACTGTTACATTGTCGTATTACTACTTTGACTGGTTAAAGGTCAAGGGGGAGCAGCTACTCCTTAATACAGCTCCTCTGTTCCCCTTCAAGGGGGTCGGGGCCCCTGCAAGGGAAATAACACAAGTCTGAGGGTTCATGTATTTGTAACTGATATAAACCTTCAACACATTGTAGAGGAGAACACACATTTTATATAATAATGATCTCCCAGCTAGCTATTATTTCAACGGTTAACATAGAAAGCATGACGTTTAGAATACAATAAGTAATTGTTTTATTTTTAAGATAAAACTTTATGTAAATGTTTTACAACATTAAGATGCAACTCGATGTCTGATGCATTAGTATTAACAATCGTATCGTGCAATATATGATATGTTAGCACTGTTCTTCAGTAAGATTTGAAATGAGTGAGTGACTTTAACATGTCTGTTCTGCATATTATATTTACATATTATAATTTAGCATGATCGAGGGCTATTAGTGAAATTAATCAATTAATTAACAATCAAATAAGTTACTCTTCGGTGGAATTACTAAAAGCTCCTATTGTGAGTTCTAAGACAAAATCTGAGCCACCTGTTTTATAAATGTAAATTATGATGTGGTTTTATTGGAAATCTTAGTCTGAAAGTCAACTTTAGCTGTCAGATAAATATAGAGGATTAAAAATACTACTGAGAAAAGTTGACTTAAAGTGTTTGATTAAACGAGACTCAACCAAACAAAAGCACCTGCTTGCCTGAGCTGTGTCCACTCTTTTACCACCTCTGTGACTCCTGAGCTCTTTTTCCCAACCTGGATTAAAATACAAAGACCTCAATTAATCCAGGAGCCCCTGCAGCAGCTCGGCCCTGTGCCCAACGCAGCAGACCAGCTATTTCCTGTCCCACCCTCCTGGCTTTACAGTGAACAGACCTCACTGTGGTGTGTTTGCGGCCAGCAGAGGACAGATCAGCTCCCTCTGGTCAGTAGAGACGACGCAAAACAGCAGAATAACAGTCTATAAAAGTGAGCGTGGTTTTCACCTCAGGAAAAGGAAGCACCTCCTTCTTAGGATGAGAGGGAGTGGAGGTTAGCAGAGGGCTGCTCCCTCTCCGGCTCCTCCAGCAGCAACATCAGCTCCTCTGTCACAGACACACTCAAGGGGCCGAAAACATCTTCCTACTTTCCAGTGTGAGCGATGGGATCTTACACATCTGTTGGCTGATGAGCCTCTCAAATGTGGAGCTAAACTCTTCAAACCTTCAGGACACTTTGTGGAAGTCCAGCTTCTCTCACCCAGTCGCCCGGTGAGTGATGCCCTAACTTATCTGTTACCCAGATATATTTCCTTTTCTGCTTTGTGATGGAAACTTTCAGCATGTTTTAATTGACCCAAGAATCTAACCAACTGTACTCCTGTTCCTTTGCTGTGAGCCAATAAATGTGGCAACAGACTAGTTTATTAGGAGGTTCTAGCACTTTGTTCTTCACTATACCGCAGGTCGTAAAGCTCTTTATAGGTGCAGTAGCTACAACAGTCCCAGAATCATCAACACTGTGGTAAATTCACAAAGAAAAACATGTATTTTTCTGCTCTCCAGAGAGCACTTTAATATCCTTTTCGTATTTAAGACAGATTCACTGCCCCTCCAGACATTTAAATGAAACCATAATTAACTACTGTAAAACAACACATCTTATTTTCTATGGTTTCAGGTTTCATTTTTCTGTCTTAAATAGGATTATCTAAGCAGGAAATTTGGGAGGTTTGAACAGTTTATGGGGTCACATAAACAGCTGCCAGCTTTGCATGTGCCTTTCAGTCAAGAGGTTATTGGACTTGTCTGGAATAGTTGGTGTTACATTTGTCTGCCCGAGACTGCGGCTGCATAAACTGAACATTTGTCTCCCTCTGGTATTTGTGTTGTGCTTCTTTGTCAAACGTCACCGCAAACCGCCTGCGATTGCATCGCATCTGACTTCTCTGTGGTTCTGCATAAAAATATTTATAATGTCCTTCCATAAGTGGGACAACAGAACAAGAGTGAGAGTGTGCTTGAAGAGGGTCATTTTTTAGAAACATTTAAGTGACTGTCTATCAAATAAATAGTAGGAAGTGCCTTCTGTCTGTTTATTTTCCCTAAAACACAAGGAGAAATTATCTGCTGGTGCCGTGAGATAATTTCAACCTGTTTCCAGTGAATAAACTCGTTTTAAGTGTTTTGAAACTCTCACTGTACTAAAATAAATAAGAACAAAATTTTATTTTGCAACAGTGAAACAAAGGGATTTGCAAACAGAAACAGGGCCGTAATTACAATAGTATATTGGTTAATCAATATAATCACATTGCTTATCAATCAACTGTCACTAACCAGCCAGCAGAATATCGTCGCCATTGATGCCACCGTGATTTCAAACAGATATATCCTCTCTACACAATCATTTTGCCCATTGATTTTTAAGGAATAGACATTTTGGGAAATATGCTACATCTCTATTATCTGTAGTTCAGAGATGGTTAGCTTAGCTTAGCAAGCAGCCTGGAACCAGTTGGAAACAGCTAGCACAGCCAACTAAATCAGCCAACAGCATCTCGAAGAGCTCATTTATTGTCGTATTAAATGTCATTTGTTACATTTATTCATTTTATTTAAAAAATTTAAAGTTTCCATCGCGAAAAGCCAACTCTGCTGATTTTGACTTGTCTGTCAATAAAGAAATTATCCACTTAATCATCCACTTAGCATCTCGGCTAACTTCCTGAGGAGACGACGTTGTTGTTCTTAAAGAAACAGGCGCTTCTCGCTGTCGTCACACTTAACTAAACTCTAATTAGGCATTGCTGGAAGCCTGGCAAGATAGATTCTTGTGGGATACTTGTAATCTCACGGATCTCACAAGACTCCCACCAGCTGCCTCGCCAGAGGATAACTGCTCCCGGCTAAGAAATAGCCTCTTCGAGCAAGAACACAGCTTGTTGTTTTCTGTAGTGTCATGTAGCATTCTGACAGTAAAGAGGTATCTTAATTCAAAGAGAGGCAGCATACTTCATATTTTATTTTATAAAAGTGTTATAAATGTCTGAGAAACTTCACTCGAATGAAAAGAAAACTCTTTTCGACCGCCCACTTATGTAGTTCAGGTCTGAGGGCAGCAAATTGAGGGCAGCTGATGGAGTCATTCTTCTGTCTGAGAAGGTTAAATAAGAGTTAAATGCTGAGCTGGTTCACATGAGTCCATGGACCCTGAATGAGCCACCGTAACGAGTACTACTGTAATTGCCCCCCTAAAAAAATACAAACGCCTTTGAGAGGGTCTGCCAAGAGTCACATGGATAAAGATCAGGGTGGGAGAGCGACTCGAGCCCCTGATGGCAGCAGCTGGAACGAGGGCATGATTTGGTTCTCCCTGGAGAGAAAGCAGCAGAAAGGAAAACATCTTGCTCCCACGCACATTGTTGTTGTAATGACCGGCAGCATGAGGGGGTGGGAAATAGTCATCATGTTTACATCAACTTTTGCTGGAACCATGGGACCATCTCTGACAGTAAGTCGACCCAACCCTTAGCAGAAAGTAGATCCGGTTAAAACTGCAGTCAGTGGATAATATCAGGGGCCATTGATGCTCCAGGAGTTGAGCAATCTTTTAATAAGACGCCATACTTTTTCATTCCATTCACCTTCATAGTATCAGGGAAGAGGAAGACATAGCTCCCTCCCAGTCCTTTCTCTCTAACAGTTGGACATCAGCTGAGTTTCTCCCTGTGGACGTCTGAACCTCAACGTCAAAGTGAACATGCGACACGTGTCACTTGTTCTGTGGGAAAAAGAAACGGAAACTGGAAATGAGTGTCCTCGGGCACTGATGTCATAAATATAAACATCCCTATTAGATGCAGAGGCCCCGCGTTGACGTGCTTACTGCAGGCCTGAGTGTAAAACACTCGCGAGGAACACAATGTCCTTGTGGATTGACCTCTGACACTTGTTTCAATCAAAGGAAGGCTGTAGGAACACTCTTTGTCAACATTTTTGCCATGATTTTGGGTTTAAAAGTAACAAGTAGCAAAACAACATGAGACTCCTATGCACATCCTAACTTTCTGCATGTGTTTTCTCACCAGGAGCGGATGGTCCAGGGGCTTCACTGTGGAAAGAACTTTCTGGTAGATTTTTCATCAGACAGTGAACCAGGATGGAGCCTGTTAAGAGAGACATGGAGCTGCTGAGTAACAGCATGGCGACCTACGCTCACATCAAAGGTAAAAACTCAGCGGTCTATAACGCAGGCTACAAACGCAAGATCATTACCAGAGCAGGAAAAAACAAAATAGTTTCGTTTCACCCCCCCGGGCCTTTAAACCCTATTAGAATGATGCGAGAGAGGGTGAAACTCTGACACACACACACACACACACACACACACACACACACACACACCCCGTAAAGAAGTTGCTTCATACTTCAGGTCTGTCATGTACATTGAAGCAGCTAATCGTTACTGTGACGTCCATCTGGCTGGGAAGAGGAAATGATGAAAATCCACACACTCGCTTTGTGTTTAACACAAGTTCAGTAAAAGCAATTACATCATGACAAACAAAAGATGATTGGACGACATTCAGCTGTGTGTGGAAAGTGAGCTTTATCTTTAACTTTTGTCCTCCATCACTTAAATTGGAAGAGGAAGAGGAGGAAGTCGCTCTTTCAATGTTGACATTGAAAGAGGGACTTCTGGGAGCATGACAAACTGGGAACCACTCGTCCAGATATCAACAAAAGATTTAAATTTAATTGTCAAGTCTGGAACTCAATCAGTTCCAGACTTGGGAGTGCTGTTTTATTTGGCTGGGCAGTTGGACTGTGGATCTGCGGAACAATACGTGACACACACGTATTCCTGGTGCTCAAAAGTGGGCAGTGAAAATACTAAAAAAAGATCACAAATGTTCTGTTTCTAGTCAGACAAACACCCTCACATGACTTTTTGACAATGTCTCTGCCCGCACAGCCAATCCAGAGAGCTTCGCCCTCTACTTCATGATGGGCGTCTGTTTCGGCCTCCTCATGGCACTGTGCCTCTTGGTGGCTGCTATTGCATGTAGGACACGCCGCCACAGCAGGCCTCCTCCATCGCCAGAGAGGAGGCAGCTGAAGGAGTCCAGCGAGGAGGAAGAGGCGGAGGATGAGAGCATCGCAGAGGAAGATGGGGAGGAGGCTGAGATCCCCAATGTGACATTTAGTGATCGCAGCAACCAGTCCAACGGCACTCTGAGGACTGTGAATGTGTTCGCGTCAGCCGAGGAGCTGGAGAAGGCACGACGTCTGGAGGAGAGGGAACGAATCGTCAGAGAGATATGGAGGAATGGGCAGCCGGACATTCTGGTCACAGGAACGGGCACTATTGGCCGGGTGCATTACCACTAGTACAAAATCCACTTCACAGACTGCGAAGCAGGCACAGAACATTGGCCACAGAGGTGACGAATCTTGAGTATGAGTACGAATAGTGAAGTATCTTTACTCCCTCATAAATGTAATTGGATAAAAGTAAAGTATGCACATCGTTGAGTCATCAATTAAAGTACAAATACTAAAAGACTCTACTGGAGAACAGTTTCCCCCTTTTTTTCTCACAAATTAAACATGTGAATGTGTGAGTTCACCCATGTGGAGTAGAGTAACAGTTGTTCATGTGTCTCTGTAGGGAGCCGTCTTCAAGTCAGAAATAATTACGCTGATGATCATGTGACTTCAGGAGATGTGGATAATGACCAATCAGGGAGGGTCAAATGAAGGATGGTGAGAATTATAATATTCAGTGTTTGTGGAAATACATTTTTGTTCTTCTCTCCAGTGTTAGGAAATGTTACATTTCTTGAATGCTCCTTTAAAATAAATAAATAAGACATTATATTTATCATAGGAAAAAATACAGACATAATATGGAATTTATCTGTTATAATTTGAATAACTCAGCTCAATATTCTGAAATGTTTTGTTATCCTGTTTTCACAAAGTCTTCATCAATTGATACCTGCCCTGTTTGTCTTGAGTGATTAAAACATTTGATGTAAAAAAAGAAGCAGGATGATATTACATTCTGTTGTAAAAAATGTTGTTACACATTGTCTGTATTTTTTTAATATTAATATTTATTTCATAATGTCTTCTTTATTTGGTTTTGAAAGCTTTGGGTCTCCGAAGTTTTGTATTATATTGTTTGCTGACAGACAGATTTTCTATGAAGCGTATTTGGCCTCATTTGTACTTCGTCTTTACAATGTGAACAATTAAAACCACTTTTTGAGTAAACAAAAAACTAAGCGAGAACCTCTTTTTAAGAAAAGTATTACACTTAAATATTTATCATCCCAAAGTACACAAGAACATGAGCGCTCTCGCCCAACGGACCAGTGCTATGCTAGCTTCAAGGCTAGCATAGGTAAACATGTTCAAGTATATTAATTCCACCTCAAATGTGATGTTTCTTTGTCATGTGATTGGTAGATGAACATTCTTAGGCATTAACTCCTTAATATGGAGTTTTTTTGATACCTCACTAAAATCGTTTACATTTCTGTTACTTGAACATGGAGACAATAGATGGTTAGCTTAGCTTAGTTTAGCATAGTGAGCAAAAACAGATTGTAAACAACTGTTTAATCTCTGTTGAAAGGTCCCACGTTTGGAAGGTTGGTTGCCAATGTTGGCAACCACTTATATGGCAAAAAATGACACAAAAAAATTTGCACATCTAATTTACTTTTAATTTAATATCAATTTAGTTACAGCCCTAATTTACTTCCGAAGAGTCAGTTTCAGGGTGGGCTGCTCTCTGCAGAGCGACTTCAACCCACAGAATTCCCTCAGTCTTTTTCCCGGCCTTCACACTGGCTTGTGTCTCTGACCTTGTCACTTCCTGTGTTTCCCTTTCCACAATTCCCAGCAAGCCTCCCAACTAGAGCTGCAACACTAATGAGGCCCTCTGGTAAAGACATGCCTGTTTGGGGCTATGAAAGAGCCATTTACCTCAGCAGTACTGTAGATATTACCAATGCAGCGCTTCCCAAACTGGATCCAAGAAATGTCCCAGGAGTCTATTTCCTCTTGGCTGAAAGTTCCCCCCCTCTGTCCATGAAAAGGCTGATTATGTTGCGACTGGAGTGCTTAGTTGTCATGTTGTAAGCGCCACCGGCTGAATCAGGGATTGTTGAAGCGAGACAGAAAACAACTCTGACAAAATGAAACACTCATGACCTGGTGGTTCGTTCTCTGTCTGTGACAAAGCCTTTGACTATTGTCTGAATGAAAATACGATTAACTCTAATTTGTTTACTTCAGGAGGTGTTTTTTATACACAGCTCTACCCTTTCTATCACCTAACATCACGTTTGTAGGATAACCTCGATTGACCGTGTAGTGTAATAAGGATTCTTTAGAGCTGAATTAAGTGCTCATTAAAAGCTGCCCTGTGTGTAACATATTGTGTATTGTTGAGCTCTGACAGAAGTGCCGTTCGTAGTCTTTTCTGCTTTTTCTGCCACATCGCCGCTTTTGTTGACGCATCACATGCACCTGCAGCCAACATTTTATGTGTCAATGAAAGCAGTTCAGCTCTGTATGACCTCTTTCCTGTTCCTCACCTTACCTTTAAAAGAGCCGGTATCCCTCAGGTGGGATCCATACATGTCCTGTCTCTATAAAACTCTCCCAGCAGTTGGTTTATGGTCCAATAATCCCTCTGACTTTGTCTGGGTCTCTCTTTTAACGGTAACTCAACAAATTAATTTGTCAGGATGTGTCTCCCTTAAGCTATGAGGTTTTTCTATGGATGTCTATGGATACCTCTGTTGTAGATACACAACATCAGATACATATCCTGTGTGGTATTATCTCTCTACTACAAACTGCAGGTCTTTTTTGCCAGGGGATTATTGCGACTGTCGCATTAAAAGCAGTGACATGTTTTCTCCATTTTTAAGGAGTATACTTTTCTTATTAAAACTGTTAATGAAAGGAAGCCACTTACGAAAACTGGACTTTGGTGTGGATCGTTCCATTTAAATATTTTTTTTGTCCGAACAGAATAGAAGTAGTATACATAGAACTTCCTAATAAGAAATATAGGTCAAGTGGCACTACATCAAAAAATCTCAGTAATAGAAGTGACAAACATCAATTGTTCAGGGGTAAAACAAAACAGATTCCTTATGATGTGTAAATGATAACAATAATGAGCCCATCGCCCACTTCTGATTGGTCCCATGGACAGAATTATCAATCACACATTTCATGCAGTAACATCAAAGATTTATCACAGCCCCAAACGGCAATAAAAAAAAAAAGGAAATGAAATAGGAATCAGCTAAAGCCTTCCTACTCTGACAGACAGGAGTACAGTTATACATCTCGTTTCTGGGGCTGCAACTTCAAAACAGATTACACAGGTAAATGTAACCGTATCATTATATTCTAAGGCACAAATGTTTTTGTTATTTTGTTTTAAGTGGATATTAAACTAGTAGTTTCTCAGGAACAAACAATTAACTCATAAACCATTTGCAAAGCAAAACTAACAAACTCACATCACATAAAAACACCTTAAAATTAACCTCCCATACTAAAGTGTTACTTTTCACTTGTCAATTACAGTTTTTCTCCAACTGAACTGTGAGAAGGCTCAAACTCACTGAACAAATTATAACCATTACATGATGAGATGATTGGGAAGGGAGGGAAAAGCAGAATAACCCTTCAATTACCAATGTAACTGCTCCGACACTGAGAAGCTGATGACTGTGAGGATAACATGCCGCTATCAGAGCTGAGGGAACAGTTTATTGTTTCGGGGTGGAGGAGTCTCCCGCATTCTTGGTTTCTTTATGCTCTACTTCCACATTGTCATCGCCCATCTCCGTTCCTTCTCCCCCTTGGAACATGTCGTGGGTCCACTTTGGGCTGCTGCCCCCCTTCCTGTAGACGAAGCGTCCCCGGCGAGCAGGGAAGGACCCCCGGCCCCGTCCTCGGTTATCAATCCAGGTTTTCTCACCGTCACGATCATCGTGCTGAACATGCAACATGGAAATAGTAAAAAAGGTAAGGAGTAGCTTGTCAGATATCAAAAGAACTCTGCTCTGGACCGGCTTAAAACATCTTATGTGATTGTCGAACAGAAACACTACAGCAGTGTTCTGTAAATCTACAATAAGCATAAAGCCAAAGGTTATTGATTAAGTAGATTCAAGACACATACATGGATTAAATGTGGTCCGTCTGAATCCCAAATCATCAAACTTAACATTACTGGAAATTGTATTGCCTTAATCGATGATGATGATACACGTCACTTCAACAATTAGCAGCTCACCAGGTAATACTTCCTGCTCTTGGGAGTGTATTCAGGATCCCACTCCTCCTCCTGAGGACGCACTGGGGGATTCATATTGGCAGGGTTGCCATTGCTGTTGTTGTTGCCTGGATAATTCCCCCTATTCCAACCACGTCCTCTCACTCGTGGGAACTGAAATCAAAATAGCAGTTTAACCCCGGTAGTCAGGGGGCGAGTACATTTCAACATCCTGTTTTTTTGGTTTATTTTACAACCATCAATTTTACAAATATTCTTATGAATTTGGTGCAAGTCAGTGTCAAATATTGACTCAAGGACGATGAGATTGACAGAAAGCACTCAACAGTAATTAGGCTTCACACATACAGGCAAACGGATGACAAATAAAGCATTTTTTAGTAATGAGGTGAGATTCCACTGATTTGCGCTACATTACCTTCGTTAAAATCAGGTAGTGCAAGGAATATGTATGATAGAGAGTCATCATCATTATCATCATCATCCACATTATGTCCCTTAGCATTAGGATGTAGGAACAGAGCAGTGAAGCGCAGTCTACTGTGATTCCATTAGGACAGAGAATTGCAAGAAGATGAGATGTCAGTGCCTCTGTGAAAAACAAATACAGCAGAAGAGATGAACAGAGACCAGTCAGAAACTTACAAAGCCGCGGCCTCTGCCTCTTTCCACGGGTTGGCCCTCAAAATCGCGAGGGCCTCTTTCCCCGGGTCCACTGAAGTCCCGTGGGGGGTAACGGGGGTGACCGTATCCCTCCTCCGAGTGCTCCACCCCCTCTCCAATATACTCTTTACCTCTGAAAGGGGGGGGATAAGGGGATTGGGAGGAGGAAGAGGAAGAAGAGGATGGAGAGCGATCCCGCTTCTTCTTACCCTTCCTGGGAGTGAAAGGTAAAGGTTAGATAAGTGTCTTATAATACCATCAATTACTGTGTAATGATAATTTGCGCTACACAAATGGAAACATTCCAGTTGTAGACGTTTGGTCATCTACATTCTCGCATCTCAGATTGCTAATCCGACTGAAAGCTATAAACAGCAAGTGAAAGAGGACATCCAGGGTATCCACTTGCTACGCTGGAAGCCATAATGCTTGGGCTGTTGCCCCAAACGCTATTGATAGCGATGGGTTTAATGATGGCGATACACACTCCCACTGGCCAAGTAAGATTTAGCCCTGACCTCCTCGTCTTAACATTAAAGCCTTGATAGTGTGGGGCTCATGAAGATGCTGTTTTGCTTAAAGGATCCTGGTCTCACATTTTTCTGGAAATATCAGCTTCCTGTTTCTGTAACACTCTTCTACAGCTGTATTAGAGCCATCTCCAATGCATTATCCCTCTTAGCTCGTGACTACTAGTGTTACATGTTCGAAAATACTACTGTCCAAAGCAATGGGCATTACCTCATGTGTGCTCTGAGAAGAACATAGTGCTTGTGTGTTAAAGGTATACGATAAATGTGTGACGGGTAAAAGAAGCCGCTTGTTTCAACATGGCCCCATGTCACTTGTAACAGAAGTAACCACCTCTTCAAACAAGTAAAGTCATCACGTACTGCTTATAATGTGAAGACACGACTGTATTGTTCTTGTGGAATCACAGAGACAACCAATTATCATACTTAGATTTCTTGTGGTGCTTCCCAGATTTCTC
The DNA here is from genome assembly GCA_901007825.1 of Macroramphosus scolopax. Classification (NCBI taxonomy): domain Eukaryota; kingdom Metazoa; phylum Chordata; class Actinopteri; order Syngnathiformes; family Centriscidae; genus Macroramphosus; species Macroramphosus scolopax. The sequence goes on along the minus strand of CAAKHC010015710.1, from coordinate 9,270 downwards.
AGAGGACCTCTCTTGGCTTGGACCTCGAGAGCCTCCCGGGCTCCTGCCTCCTTCACGCTTGAAGTCGCGCTCCTTCCCAGCAAACCTCTTTCGTCTTTCAATATCCAGGCGAAGGTCCATCACGTCGCCTTTGAACTTTTTAGTTGGATCCTGCATTGACATACATTAAATAATCACTAAACCAGTTACCTGCGATACAGATTGGTTATAATTCATTCAGAATTCAATCCCACATTTTCCCATCAATTAACAACTGGTATACAGTATTTCATGAACATACCACACCAATGCATCACTGCAGTACAAATGAAAGTTAGAAATAAAGATATAATAAATCTGGCATAGTATTCCCTCTAGTGGTCAAGAAACAATTTTCATACTGACAATAGATACTACAATGGTAACAACGTGGATGAAATAGTTCACTATGTGTTGGAAATAAGGTTTATTTCTTTATTCACAGAAACCAGCAGCATGCATGTATCATTTAAAATGAATTTAAATTCATGGTTGTTTTGTGGCTTCATTTTTTCTTTTTATGGAAAAATACTTACAAGGTAAAGGCACTGATAAGCGTCCCTTGAGAGGCTTGGACTCAGGATCTTAATTCACTTCCTTTTAGCCTTTGCTTGGGGTTGGTACATACCCAATCAATAACCATATCTCATAGGCTGGGGGCTTGCTTGGCACTTACAAAACACAATTGGGCTCTTTTGATTTAGAAATATGCATCCTTTGAAAGAAAAGCACAAAGCTGAATACTGCTGCTGTGGATCGTCTCAAATTATCTTGTTGAAAAATACGTCAGATTTTAAAAAGGCTGGTCACCTTGTAGCTTGTCTCCTCCATTTCCTCAAACAGGTGAGAGTGCCTCTTAAAGGCACTGGGGGAAACATCGATTCTCCTACGTGAGGAAAAAAAAACCCTTGTGTTAGCTGGCATAATGGCTTCCCCAAAAATAAAGTAGAATTTTTTGTTGGATACATAATTCAGGATCTGATAGATGTTGCATGTACCTGTGGATTTCTGGGCTCTTCCTTGGCTTCATCATTTCTACCTCTGCAGCCTTTCTTTGGTACAAGGTGAACCGCTCACTTAAAGTCATGTCTGTGTGGTGGAAGTGTTGGGCTGAAAGCGAGGGAATAGAGAAGGTATTATGCAACACACAAAATCCTCAACGGTCATAACAAACAAATGGAGCAGTTTGCAAAGCGATTTCACTTTCAATATGTCCAGAAGATCTTATCAACTGTCTAAAGTCCTGTTGTCATCAGGAGTCTTTTAAATACTACACAAACCCAGCACAGGTCATACTATACCTTTTATGTAATGCACAATTGACACTATGTGCTGAGCAAAAAGCTCAGTGGGGCTGCGACGAAGCTGCGTTGACTGAATGTGCTGGAAAATGGAACGAAACTCTGGATCTTTCTTCGTCGGATTCACCATATCTCTGGACATGAAGCGATCTTTCGACAGGGAAGAGCTGAGAGGGATGAACAAACAGAATATCATCGTGACCGCTTCCAGACCCTGACAAGAGGGTGACCTGAGACATCTGAACAACTGAGATTTACATTTTGTTATAATGGCTCTATTTTATGCAAGGAAAGGATTTCAAGGATGAGGATCAATTTAATTAGTCTGAGCAGAGTCTTTTACCAAAAACAGCTGTTAGAAAAGGGGGACTGGTCGGATAACATTCAGGCCAATGTGGTAACCGGACTATAAGCAGGGATCTCAGTAGACCTACCTGGGTGTTTCATCTAAAGAACCAACTCTGAGCTCGAAGTCCTCCCTTGATGCAGACAGACGCCCCACAGGAGACTCGTCAGAAGGAGGGAAGGCCCCAGGGAACAACGGCCTGTCTTTCACTCTGGAAGTTGTAGGAGGGGAAGGACTCCTTCTGCTCTTCTCCTTTTCTTTTTTCTCCTTTTTCTTGGCCTTCTCCTCTTTCTTTGAGCTGTGCTTTCGGTTTCGATAGAGCTCCTCCTCCATGTTATCTAATGCCTCAGTGTCCTCCGCCTCTCGCTGGCTTTTCTCCTTCACTGACGGGTAGGAAGTTGAATAGCTGGGCTCATCCCCCCATTTCCCGTAAATGTCCCGCGCTGTCAGGGCGGATTTGACCTCGCCGTCCTCCTCAATGTCCCTGTCTTTCAGCCCGTGACACTTGAGGAACTCCTCTTCTCCAACATCAAAAAAGGGCATGGCCTTGTCCTCCTTGGAGTCACCAAACGAAATCGATGAGATGTTGAAGTTGTCTCCAGATTTACTGCCTTTCTCCAGATCTCTGTCTGTCATGCTCTGCTCCTTATCACGACCCTCCTCCTTTTCAGCCACCTGCTTTTTGTTTTTATTTTCAGCCAAGAACCTTTAACAGACAAGCAAACCAACATGTAGTACGTGCCACAACAGGTACAGTACTAATATTCATTTCAAGGACTGATGCAAACTGGTGAAGAATTTAAAACTTCTCAGATAAAACTATGAAGAGTAGCACCAAGGATGAGCGGGCTTAAACCTGGTAAACTTCCTGTCTAATGTTTATTGGAACCATTTCTCTGCTGAAAACACCATTAAAACAAATCTATACCAAGCAAGGGAAGTGATAAAGGAAGGTAAAGCCATAAGATTTACATTTGCTGTTTAGATTAAAAGGTAAAAGAGTCATATTGGTTGATATCTATGTGTAGATGTTCATTCTTATGTTGATATCCTGGCGGTAATGATCAAAGGTTAGTACAGCTTTAAATTTCCTACGTCAATCCCCGTCATACAAAGACTGCCATCTGCCTATCACGAATAAGATAATATTCACTGACGGCAGTGGCCTGAACCCGTTTATATGCATCGACAACATTCACCTACAGGTTTACAGAACATCCAATAGGTGTTCATTCAAAGACAGTGAGATTGAAAAGCAGCAATAATTTTTCAGAGTCAAGACTTCATTGTTTCCCTTGCACAAGAAGGGAACGGATGACTATAATGAATTAATTTAAAATGGGATTGGCTATCATTTAATTGTTATTTTAATCATCGTATTGGCCCAGAATTTTACATCTGGTTCATCCCTACTACAGACATTGAGTCACGCTGCAATAAGTATGCTCACACACACCAGTATCTTCCTACGTAAGCTTCCTATATCTTCATACATCTCCTCTCACACCACAGAAAGGGAGAGTATATTCTCAAAGCACTTCAAATCAGGAGTCTTATTCCTTTTGAAACTGTTTTCTTCCAAGAGGAATACACATATTTGAAAGTAAAACGCATGCCTAGTTTGTTGAGAAAATAAAGAACATTGTAATGACATTCAGCTGTGAATAAAGACAAAACATACATACTTTTTGAAGGCAGCCGTGATCCCGGTCTTATCTCCAGCTTTGGCATCCTCCTTTGAGAAGAACCCAAAGCCACCGAAGGACGCAGTTTGTTCAGACTTGGTGGGACTGTCTTCTGGAGGGGAAGACACGCTACCAATGGTTCTCCACAGAGTGCCCCCCTTGCTGGGGCCTTTGCTTTCAGGAGCAGTAGTAACATCCTCTTTCTGATCAGTGTCTGGGCTGGTTCGTTTGGGGCTGGTGTCATAGTCAATCCATTTACCTCCAGAGGCCTTCTCTATAGTACTGCCGTCCGCTGCCTGACCTGATTTCTCTACTTTGCTTTCTGGTACTTTTTCCTTAGCATTCTTAGCATGCTTGCCCTTGCTACTTCGATGGCGTGGGGATGAGGATCTGGAGCGAGAGGAGTAGCTGGAGTGCCTGGAGGGTCGAGATCGCCCCGATGACGATCGGTCAGAGTGGTGGGAGCGAGAGCGGCTGCCTGAGCGTTTCCTTGGTGTGCGAGAGCGGGAGCGCCCCCTCCTGGGGCTGTGTGAATGATGGTGCTGGTCATGGTGGCGATCATGCCAGCCTCCTCCACCACCCTGCCAATTAGCCTTGTAGCCATATCCGCCTCCTCCCCTGTTCTGGTAATGACCACGTGGATGATACCCACGGTTTCTGCTGCGGTAGTGGTACGGCCTTCGGTACCCACGGTTGTAGCCCCTGAACCCACCTCTGTTGTTCTGATAGTCCCGCGAAGGATAGTTCTTGTAGGAGGGGGTACGTGAACGAGAGCGGGAGCGAGACCTAGAACTGCACAAGACACACGAGTGGGAAAAGACAGAAAAAGCAAAATTACACCAAATGCAGGCCTCAAATATTCCTCCTTACATTTAAACTGCCGCTGATCCCTGAGCGAAGATTTGGATGTCCCAAAATATGTATATATTTACAATGAATTTACATTCAGAAGTATGAAATCAGACAGAGCAGAGACAAAATCAAATGAAATGCAGTAAATGAATAAAGCATTCACGGAGCAGCTGCTTTATAATACACAAATAGTAACAAATTTGAGTTAAAAAAAAACAACCTATAAAGATAGAATCAAGAATTATTTTATTTATTATTTTTCTGAGCTAAAATCTACAGAGAGATATTAGAAGATTTTACCAGGATATGTCATCCAGTATTTTATAGAAATTTCATAAGATGCTAAAAAGGACAAAGCAAAGCTGACAATTCACCCATTTGGCCAGCAGATGGAGTTCATGGTTACCGCTAATTGCAGTCGGGGGGAGAGAAGTCAGAAACCAACATCTTTCTTCATTGAGTTAATAAAATCAGACAGACTTCCGCTCTTAGTGCAAACCCCAGGCCCACATGATGGTGTCTGGTGGTCCACAAACTTGGGCTACCGTGAAAGAAGAACCACTACCGGCCAATTGTGTATCTAGTCAAAATAGGACAACAAAGCCTGATATACAACTATAAGGTGTCTTTGAGGTCTGTTTGTTGCAGTCATTAGATAACAGTGTCTTGTGACTGTGACAAAAAAAGATTCATCATAGCAACACATTAAAGACCCACTCATAGGCCCATCAATAATTCATTAGTCAAATTTCTTTAAGCGTCATTCGTTTCAGTAAGAAAGATCCGAGATGAGCGCGACAGCAGATTATATACACAACTGAAAAAAATGCACTTCAGTAAACTTGTGAATCCCCACAAGCAGTACCAATCGAAGCAACTCTACTGCTACAAAAGGCAACCTTCATATTCCAAGAAATATTTAAATAGCATGTCAATTCAGAAACAATAGAACATAACAAATGTGACAGTAACTGCACATGCAGACGGCATTTAGGGAAACACCTGAAATGCTGTCTTTTCTTACCTCTCAATGGTTTTCATTGCAAAAGTGCAATTCTGGCCTTTGTTACATTACATGCGAGATATACGTTCAAACACACATGAAAGTCTGTGTCTTGTCTTAACGTACTATATGTGGTGAAAAAGGGTACACCCAGGACACAATCTGCTCTAACCCACAAAGGAAAGAGGGAGTAAAGAGGAAGGGAGATACAGCAAGACCAAGTGCACTCTGTATCAACTTGAATTTTCATTTGACAAATCATTGACAGGCAGTGTGTTTGACCCCTTATCTGAAAAAGAAGCACGAGTGACAACAGTTAAAATACCATAATAGAAGCATAGAAGGCATATTGGTTAACATTTTTAACTGTAAAAAATACCTGAACTCCAACAAATTGAGATAAGAATCATGGTAAACTGATGCAAATTGCTTGGGCTAGGAAAAACATGGATGCAAATCAAGAGCCAAACTAGAATGAGCAGGACCAATGAGGAATTAAATTCAAAATACAATTCAACTTCTTCCTGGAGTTCAACTAAAATAAATATAGAGCCTAACAAGGAAATTTAATACATCTGACGATTTGTTACAAATTTAAATCTTGTTTCGATTGCAATCCCTATACAGACTGCTACAAGAACTGTGGTCTGCAATCCACAAATTAGGGATATAATTCAGTAACTGCATTACAAATATGACCAGTAGTAACAACGAGAACTTTGAGAGCATATAGTGACAAAGTAGCAATAAAATTATTTGTTTTCCTCTCTACAATCATTTTTTGTATAATCCTTGGCTTTTATGAGTTCATATATATATACATATATCACATACATACACCTATACAAAATCCATCAGCAAGGGCATGCTGACTACTTCCGACTGTCAATTAAATGAACGTTCTAGATGGAAACAAACTTTGGAAGTTTCAGGCTGAAAACAGAAAGAGGGACTGGATTTACCTATAGCGACGTTTTCTGGATCTTGAGCGGGAGCGGCTTCTAGAGTGAGATCTGGAGTATGATCTGGAGCGGGATCTTGATCTGGAGCGGGATCGAGCTGGAGAGTCTGGAGCCTTTGACATCTTTGCACTTGTGCCAAAATAAATATCCTACCATGGATGACATAACAGAGAAACGATATAGTCAGCAGTTGTGAAACTACCAAATGTTCACCAATGGAGTCAAACAGATGTCATTATCCAAAGGTTATAATGTTGCGCAATGAAGCTCTCCGAAAGCAAACATCAAGTTCAGCACAAACAGGACAGCATACATGACACCTAGTTGCCTGTCATCGGGACTGCCGCACCTGTTTGCTTTCAAGACTCCTATCAACAGACCCTAAAGCCCTACATGACCTTGAACTGTCCGATAAAGTATAAATCAAAAACCCAATGATAGCAGAGGGCCAAACAAGTTGAACAGAGGAAGCTTCGGTCGGCAGCTGCTAATATCTCCAAACAAGCTGGCAGCAATATGAGACAGTTCGGGCAGAGCCTCTGTGTGCACAATATGCGTCATCTCTAAAACAACACGAGTCTGGTTAGAACTAAACAAGCGCACTTGTGTGGGAAATTTTGTGACAAAAAATTGAATATTGGTTACCAGACTTCTATATATTGTTCTAAACAATTTTCACCCAAATAACTTCACAGGGATCACTCATTGTATGTTGCTCCTCAAACAAGCCCCTGGAGTGTGCAGACTAGCATCACTCATTGTATCTCAATACTACTGGACAGGACAGTTGAACATAATCTGCATTGGTTTTGCTATAAAAAATGAGTTCAGCAAGAACTGATTGGTAATCATGTATTTTATACTGCAATTTCACTGTGTTCTTTCATCTTTGTATTTTTCATGAAAAGCAGCTAACCCAAGGCCATCTTGTACTTTGAGAATTGTCTGTGGTCAGGAATGAACTTTCAGTTAAGACAAGTCTGAGCTGTATTCAGACACTGCCCTGAGAGTGTAACTGAATGTATTGATTTGCTTGTTCAATATATATTAAAGGATGACTCCAAATTAAATCAGGGCGTATTCACTTGACTGGGTGCATATGCATGTGTAACATTTCTGACTTTCATGGCACAAACAACAATATATATCCAGGCAGGCAGCTTGTGTGAGGCTTAGTTGTCAAAGGGTTAAAATTGGGGCTTTAAAGAATTTGCATGCATATCATCGTCTCTTATGCTTTTCTGCCCCGAAAAAAAAGACCTGCAGAGTTCATGTATGCCCTGAATTATAATTCAAATGTGGCGCATTGGTGAGTTGACATTCACCGCATTAACTGCTATATCCTACAATAACCAAGCTGTCCCTTCAATATTATAGCAAAAATTAAGTGAACTGTCACAATCATTTGAAGTATTTCTGTTTCAATATTGCGAGCTGTCTCTACACTACTGAAATAAAAATTTGAGTCTGTGAAGCTATGTTCCGTGAAAATAACAACAACGACAATGGAAATAAGCATATGGAATATTGATTTACTTCCTTATATGGGCCCAGATCATATTATCCAGCACATAGCGTGTGTTCTGCTGGAATTAATGAGGAACTGGTTGTGTTTTATCAGAGAAGGAGATAAGCTGACTGAGTGTGTTGATTATGCATACATATTTTAAATGGAGGAAACAAAGGTACAGATAAGATAAGCTAGTAATTTACTGCGACCAAAACGTAGTCGACATATCTACCAATAGTTTTACATGCAACTGTGGATACAGACAACAGTAGCTTACACTTGCGTCCAAATTAAACTGAGTGGATCAATCGGCTGCAGCGCTGCGTGGGTCCATATAGCGCGACCGTTGGCGGTAGGCAAGCTCAATCGTGTACCGCTGATGTGTAATGTATGTTACCTTAGCTGACAAAGGAAACAGTTCATAGTTACCTTTTTCCCGTTTTCACAACACTGGTCGACGTTTATTTTACCGATAATGTCTGTATAAGTGAAGCAACCTTTGAGGCCAAGCTGCCTTCTTGTCTCGTCTCTCCTTCCTGGTTTCACCGTCCGGATAGAAACGGATGTTAGCAAACTAGCTGGCTAGCAGCAAGGCGACCAACTCGGCGCAAAAAATGACACCTTGTGCCTTACGAACAGGCTGGGACTACGGAGTCATTTTCCGTGCAATTTAAGGAGGGAACGTCCCTGTATTTCCCAGGCACACCTGATTAAATGTACATTTTGAGGCGATGACATTTAACGTTGGCTAACACTCCACAGGCAGCATGGGAGGAGAAAAGTGGAGGAAGTGGCGTGCCAAGAGGCTTCTTTTTCTTCTTCGTTTTGTTTAATGGCGTAGCATCTACCGTTAAAGGTTACATTACCGCCACCCACTATGTTGGTGTTTTGGCCAGAGTATACGTTTCCAATAAGAATTGAAAAAAATACTACTCTCTTAAAAAATGTAAATAAAGCTTTAGATTTATTTTTCCTCAATGCGGATTACATGCCTAAGATTTAATAATAACACCCCACATTTCCTGTGTGTCTTTTTTAGTTTTTTTCTTTGTATTTGATACTTCTGGCACTGACAGATAACATGTTCGATTGTTTCCTCTCCACAATGATAGTCATGATGGATGTTTCCCCATAAGGCGCATTATTACATTTATCGGTGTGTGTCCTAAACTCGGTCTTGATATACTGTACCTGCTTGCTCCCTTGTGTTTTTGCCTGTTTTCTTTCCTTCCCACTCTTTGCTTTATTTTATATAAATGACGTCCCTTGACTTCTCCTTGATTCTCTTGGTATTCATCCTTTCCTTTATTTTCCAATACACTTCTTGTACTGTAATCGGTACATCTATTGCCCCACTTGAACACTCTTGTGTCTGTAACTCACATGATATGGATATGCTTGTCTAATTTTTTGTCTACCTCATTTTTCTTCCTATGTTAGAGTATTAGAACTATGAATATCAGTGAATGTCTTAGCCATTATCTCATCCTCATTGGCATTTGATATTGCTATAATGGCTTTACTGCACTCCTCTGTCCATTACGGGACTGCCTTCCTATTCATTCTCCCTTTGCTTCAGGGAATTGGCAGATG